>QNGE01004223.1:0-26988 GCA_008508345.1 Paragonimus westermani
TTGGCAAAACGGTTACTTCTGTTGAATGAAAATTCATAACCGGCGTGAGTGTGTCCGTGACGGTCTCGATACTTCTTGTGTTGACATCTTTGTCCCCGTGGCATTATCCGTTGATTTCAGTGCAGTAAGAAAGTGTTCATTGTCAGCAAGTCGATAAGGTTTCCCATTCTGGGTTACATACAAGCTGATTCAGTTATTTTTGTTTTACCAGCATTTTACTTAGTCTGAAAGGTATAAACGGGGGAGGTCTCAAAAATCACCAGAAAACGACGACATATCGCATGCGCCTAGGCTAAGGTTTGCTACAGTATATCTGCGAGTTGCTACCTCACCATTCGTCATGGAATCTGTGTGCCACCGAACTAATTGAACGTAGGTCAAAAATGTTAGTTTTCGATGGCTTGGCACAAATATTCGGAGCCTTCATGTGTTGAGAGCAAATGCAATATGAGACAGAGTACGTGTTCATCCCTAACGTTAGTTATGAATCAATCCTGTACACACTGTGAATTAAATTGCTTTTTTCTTGCCATCAGTTTACATAACCTGAACGTAATATCTCATGATTTTACGTTCATATCGACCGTGTCATCGTTAATCATTTTCACCTCTGAGCCTTCCCCGTGAGTACTATTGTTCAGACTGCCGTTGGTCCCGATAATCGTTTGCAAAAAATCAGAGTGATAAACAAATACAAATGGGTAGAGAAGAGGAAGAATGGGGAGAATATAAACAATCGATTGAGTTCCGTGAAAAAGGGGGTTGACAATCTTGCGGACACAGATCCACAATTGACTGTGACATAATGCTGTGTCAGAGAGTGTTTCCAAGCTATGGTGTGGATGGTCGCGAATTACCTAACGAGGTAGACTGCACCTAACAACTCTGGCTGAACGGTCAAGGTTTTCATATCCGTGACCATGTCATCGCCTGGGCTCCTTGCGGTTCCTTTCAGTTATCAGCAACCACATTAAACAACGTGTGGTGTGGCAGACTATTCGTCGGCATACGGAGTACGTGGCTCCACCATCGAAGACTGCAGTCACTAACCGCTATCGATCGCAAATTGGTACATTTCCCAGATACGACCTGACGGATTGTCGCGTTGATCACATTCACAATGTTTGCTGGGTACAATGGGCTTCAAATAGTTTAGATCTTACTAACAAGTAGTGTGGCAGATTTGTGATTTTAGATGAGACCCAACTGTGAAAAGTCAGGGCTTCGGCTGGATTCGAACCAGCGACAGACACAGTATGCCTCGATGCGGCAAGCGCTCTACCAGCTGAGCTACGGAGCCACACCGCGCTTGCCGCGTTGAGACATGCTGTGTCTGTCGCTGGTTCGAATCCAGCCGAAACCCTGACTTTTCACAGTTGGGTCTCATCTAAAATCACAAATCTGCCACACTACTCATTAGTAATACAATTTCTATGCTCAGCAGTGGCGTTGGTGGATTCCAGCGTGAACTGTTTGAGAAATCCTGCCGGGGCAGTCGATCCCCTGAATCATTTGGTGGATTCCATATGAGACAGTGGGACGGGTGGGTAACAGAGTGCAAATGTGAAATGTCCGAGCTCCTGGTAGCTCAGCTGGTAGAGCGCTTGCCGCGTCGAGGCATGCTGTATCTGTCGCTGGTTCGAATCCATCCGAAGCCCTGACTTCACAGTTAGGTCTCATCTAAAAGTTTAGATCTTAGGTTGTGAAGTTTTTACTGACGACTACCGTTTAAATCTAGGGCGCAAAACTACGCTACGAATGTACATACAGCGTGTGTAATTAGGTGAACGATGTAGACGTCATCGAAGATGTGTGGTAGAGAGCTAAAGCAGCACATTTGTGCAGAAGTTCAAAGTACGCACATCTGTCAAAAATAAACATATTCCCGACTTCACGACCACTAGCATACAAAGAGATGGGATTTCCACTCGTAACTAAAGTGGTGTTCGTGGTGCTTCTTAGCTTGTCCAGCGTAGATAGAGCTCATGACATCAATCGTTTTCTTTGACATTATCGCTCGATTAACCTATCACAGCGTAGGAACACTATCATAGAGGAAGTTTGTGTTTCTTCCTGAATGCAATCAAACTTAGGGCTTCCAGTGTCTTGGTAGCTGTGTTCTTTACTTCTTTACGTAAGATTTGACTGTGAAGCCTTCACGATAGGAGACAGTTACCTCTCGTAACCAAACTCGACTACCTTCGCGACCAGATCTTCAGAACCACGCGGAAATCTCCGATAATGCTTAACCTGTTAAACAAAGTCTTGGTTTGCTGATTAGCAGTTGAGGATTTGGCCAACTTAATGTTGATCGCAGATTTTGCATTCAGGCATACGTTCCAAACAATCTGTCTTGAAAACAAAACATGAATCGAGCTTCTTATGAGAGATCGTCAGTGGTGTATGTCTTTGCCACGGGGGAATTTGAACTCCATTGTCACTTTCACGAGGCAAACATGGTGACCATTACGCGATCCATCCCACATTAGACGATTGCGTTCAAGCATTTGAACATTTTTGCTTGTAAGAGACGTTCACATTGTCGGATCTTCCCAGCAGGTGACACAGTCACTGCTTCCTAACTCAAATGGATAACCCAAAGATCACGACTATGAATCAAGTAGGAATTCCTAGGTTCTTTGAGTCTGTCGACCAATATTGTGAAGTCTTGGATTTAGATGGGCCAAATAATATGGCGTCAGTTTAAGATCACTGGCGCAGTACACCATACGGTTGTCCAATAAAACCGTGGCTGAATTCCACATGCCGATCATGACAGGGGTACGCATCTGTCATGGACTCTGACAAGAAAGAAACTAACCTCGTGATCATTTTGTAAAGAGGCTGTCCGGAAATTCTGAATACGAAAACTGGTAACAAGCGTGAGTGGTATTAAATTTAAATCAGGTCTCAAGTGCTCATCAGTGCGTTTGAACATTTTTTATTTATGGAGGTAGATATCCCCTCAGTCAAGTTTCCCACATGGCTGTGTATCGATGTTCTAAATAGTTGCGGGTTGGGAGAGGAAAAATGCCAAATTTGTCACACTCCCAGCGTATAAATACACTGTTTGTTTCATCTTGGACGTAAAAATGTTCTTTAGCGATTAGCTTCTTCTCCTCTCCCATGGACACAAATTGGAGGGTCAATTTGGAAAGCTGTCGTTCTGACTTGAGGTGGCGTTCGTAAACGCCCTGTGTAGAACTGCCTTCCGAGGTGCGGGTGACGCATATTGAGACTCTATGGAGCGTTGAATATTATGCTAGTATCTTTTATTTGTACGCCCGTCACGGTGAGACTGGACCTTGACGTGGTGTGACCTTTTGGGATAAACTGGACAGAGTTACTCATACCAGGCAGGCCAACAGGTAGAGGTCTGACAAACCACAGTCTCCTGGTCCTCCAGGTTGGGGGTTGGAAGATGGTTGGCATCTCTTCCTGAAAAACGTACCATTTCTGGTACACCGCCACCCACCCGCTGCCTTGCGGTACAGGCTTTTGAGCCAAAGGCTTTGGTTGAGAACCCTAATCGTTCTCCTGTCTAGGTCTGGGCGTCCTGGCAGTATCTCAGCCCACACACAACCATGAATACTCACAACACAAACAATTCCATACTGCATCGGCCGTCTCGCAGTATAAACCGGGTCGCCCTATCTGCTGCATACAGCAGGGTGGATAGGCGAAAACATGCTACTGCTGACCCCTCCCCCACTGTCCTATCAAATTTAGCTCTCAGGCCCTTCCCGATCCCCAATTCTGATCATTTCTCTGCAGGTCCGACAACAGATATAATTAATCATAGTAACACTGTGCCGATAGGTCCCAGCTCTTGCCACTCAGTCCCAGACCTCTCTCGTCCTGTGCTTCGACCTAGAACGCAAATTAATATAGGTGCCTTCAGCGTTCGTACTCTAAAACAGATAGGTCAACAGGCTGCTCTCGCACGAACGTTAGACTCGCTGCATATCGATATTTGCTGTATCTCGGAGACTAGAATCCCCGACAGTGGTCAACGTATGGAACTAACAGCGCCCGCACTTTCTACCCGATGCTGGTTATACACTTCAGGTGACTCTCCGGTCGCCGTTACTGGTCAGGCTGGAGTAGGTATAGTCCTCAGCATGACGACCGCCGCCGCATTGATAGATTGAATTCCTGTTACTACTGTGCTTGTAAGCTAAACACTACCTAACTATCAAGGAACTCAAAGGAATGACTGGTCTAGTCTTCTTCAGACCAGATAAGTATTTTGAGGTCGTCATATTGAATAAAGAAGACCATGTAACCTAGAGGACTGAGGTATTCTCTGATGTACGTAAATTCCAAATGGATACCAGTCCCGGTAACAACTTCCTGGCCGGAAAACAAACACGGAGGAAACTACAAACAATGGTGCTGTATGAATACATTTCCGAAACCCAGTATAAGAAATTGAAGCCCACAGGCACGCAGAAATCAAGAATGAGAGGTCCACCAAAAATTCACGAGGTAGGTACCCATGAAGATCGATAATATCCATGGACACAACGGCAAACCACAAACTTGCACGCTAGTCAGTAAACATCCTTAAACTGATTTGTGAATTGTTTGCCCCCAAATGTATTCGTAGCTCTTTCGAGTTGCCCGAAATTTTGGAAAACAGTTCAACAAATCCACAGATGATGTACTTGACCAACGTTGGGTCTTTATTTACCAATGTACCAGTGCATGAGTCTGCCAATTTTTGAGGTGATTCTATTTTCAATCAGAATGTAAACTTGCGCATTTCATTAGATCATTTTAAAGATATCATTTTTGCTTGTACGAACTACACCGTTTGAATTCGGAAATGTGAACTGCAGACAATTTGACGGTGTGTCTATAGGTGGCCCACTAGGTCGTACTCTACAAACGTTACGTAGATAAGATTATGATTTTTGCTGATGAGATTTCTTTGACTACATTTTATAACGATGTGAAATCCATCCATCCCAAACCTCATTGTCATATGGGGTAAAGGAAAACAGCTGTTTGCCATGCTTAGACACTTATTATTAGATATCAGGATGGAACGTTGCAAGGATCGCTTTATCGTAAGCCAACATAAATGGGAGAAATATCCACAATTCCCTAGCATCGTACCTATTGCTTACAGACGGGGATTAGTGAGAACACTGCTTCACAGCACCAGAAAGTTATCCATTGCAGATCGACCGGAGGAAGAAGGGTTTCTCAAGAAAAAAAGTTGGATGTTAGTTAGCCAGGAAAATTCGTGAATATCCACAGTTAGAATGAAGAACAAAAAGTGACAAACAGCAGTGCAGATATATTTCAGAGAACTCAATTCCAGGATTACAGTCTGACGAACAAGACTGGTCACAAACTGACATCTGTTTTGCGATGCATCTTCACAATTACGTGCTCTGTTTAGCACCATGGAGATGGCTCTCATGTAATACACCAATTCATTTGCAGCTGCAACGACGTTTACACGGGCAGATTAGTTCGGCGGTTGCATCAACGTATGGCGAAGCACATTTAAAAGTAGTTATCGGCTGCAATATCAAAAAGTGACCCGCTGACTGTAAGAAGACCCAAGATTCCAGCTTCATCGGTCGCCATCATGGCGTCATGGCAACCGGTCACCCAGTTGACCTGTCAAATCGTTCAAGATATCGTTATGCAGTCGCAACCCGAAACCACTGGCGATTAGTGAAGCAATAGTAATCAAACGAAATCGGCCAATTTTGTATGTACAAAAGTCGTTCACACACCAAAAATGTGCGAAAGGTCAAAACCATTGGGGTGGTTCGTTCACTTGTTGTTGTATATAACCTGCTGATTTTACGTTAGCGACTGACGACAGTAAATCGGAATATCGATATCTCACGACACGTGCGCTCCCCGTCTTAACTAAGTGGATAAAGGGAACTCAGTTTTTGGAACTTAACAGGCAGTAGAGCGCGGTTTCTTGGTGGCAGGCAGCAGACAAAACAAGGGAACAGCACTATCAATGACCGCCAAGTGAGAAACTCACCAAGATTGACTACCTGAAGATTTACCAGCCGGTTGACCAATCGCAAAAACATGATCGAGTCGTTGATCATAAGAGTGTTGTCCATCGATTGGTCTGAAGTATCCAGCTGACACAAGTGTTTGGAGTGCCAGCTGAGTGCCGTGCGTGCCTGAGCAACAATGGTTGACCAAGCTGGTGGTTGTGAATTGCCGCTACAATGCTTGGAATTCCGATGCATTTGCAACGTGATATTCATTAGATTCAGTCGTAGATCGAGCATCTGTAAAATGGTGTTCCTGGACCAGACCGAAGGAGGCGTGGTTCTAGGATCTGGTGTTCCCGATCGTACTTGACCGCCGGTAAGATCTTCTGGAAGTACACGCATTACGTGTTTGATAACAGTTTTGAGCGTACCGAGGAAAGATTCGTCCTGACAAAATGAAAATCGTCAAAACGGTGAAGAGATATCTACATGCCAAAAAGGTAGCAATCTTGAAAGGCACTTGAAATCGACCAAAGTCACGACGTAATAGTACTGTGAGAAACAACAGACAATTTCGAGTTTGTGTATAAGTTTCATGTTTAACATGAGTAAAACTAACATCATCTAATAAGGAGCTACGCTGCGCTCGCTTTATTGCTTATCAGGAACACCCTAGGTCCAGACAACACGTGGAATTGCGTATAAGGAATAGGATGCTGAAGTTTCTCTGAAGTCTACATCCAGCAAACGGATCGACAGTTGCACGTCACAATGAGGGAAGACTGACAGTGAGTAGAGAACCGTATAGGTTCTTACTCAAAGATTCGGTCACAACTGGACATCGGCCACATGATCGACTTGAACAATGTATTTTGTTACACATGCACAAATTCAACTTTGGGTTGCACAGACGGCGCCATGACTTGGTAAGCAGCATTCCACGAAATGACGGATCAGTAGATAAAAAAAATATTTGGAGCATTAATAACGACATTAAGTAGTAGAAATTTATGAAAGAGTTAACGACCTCAGGAATGTAGGCTCGACACTGACTGTGACACACAGCCGTGTCCGAAAACACTTCAAATCAGCGGTATAGATGCTCACACATCCTCGACTTGGCGAGTTACACTCACCAACCACGTTCAGAAGGACAGCTCATGCATTTATAACCAGTAACTGTGTTACCACCTGATCAGACTGTGAATTTTCCCAACCGACCTACATTAGCGCATAAATTGACCTGTACATGAAGTGCGCTGACATCCATTTGTTTTCTACACTGTCAAGTTGACCATCACCCACATTTGATTGCAGCGTTCGCATTTCACTGATGTATTGTTGTCTATGATGATGATGATGATGATTATTTGTACGGAACCCAGGTTTAAGTTCCGTGAACCATGCCCACAGTCGAGCAGGCTTGTGGGCGACGTTAGCTCGACGATATTGAAAAGTGAACTTATACGAGTGTTTAGATACCAACACTTTGATTTTACCTAATATTTTTACGCAGCTACCTCGGTTTTTCCGCAGAAGTATTATTTCAATCCCCTGGGATGAACTGTCCACAGGAGAAAAAGTTACAAGATGGAGTACCGTTGAAGGGTGTTTTGTCTTCACTTTCTGTATTTCTGTTCTAAAGCGTTGTGCTTAGCTGAGTTCGCAAGAATGTCATCTACAGCGATCCACTTTTTGCAAAGACGCGTAATTTTGAAAACTACTGCTGCCGATCAAATGAGGGCACTGGAATTGTCATACTGAATCAAAGGGATCACGTTGAGAAACTGGGTATTGTTATCGCGGACCAGAACAAGCTTCGTAGTTGTCAGCAAAAAGAAAAAAACAGACTGCTGAGCGTAAAATCACTATATGTTTTAAGTCATTAAAGAAAATCGTTTCCAGATTCCCATGGGATTCATAAGAAGTCAGTTATGCGAACAGCTGTTTTCGGTAATTCTCATCGGGCTTTTACAATTACATAGGGTACCTGCGTTTTATATAGGAAAAACTGGAGCATGCCAAATGGGTCATTAAGATCATAGGCATGGGGCGGATGACAGTCTATTGGGGGGTGGGTGGGAGTGTTGGCGAATGTGTTACACATTAAAGAAAAGTTTATAACCACAGCGATTTATAAGTAACTACCTGTTAGAGGAACCCATTTTTTCGTCCAAAACCGCCTCCTTCCTCGAGAAGACGATTCCATCCAATCATAATAAGCGGAAATGTCGTGAACATTCGAGAGGTGACCTCCACTAGTTTTTTACCTGTCTGGCCTTTATTCCGCTACGCTCATTGCTGGTTTAGCGACCTTAACAGCTTTTTTGATGTCTGTCCTTCGGTATTCTGATTCGAGGATGTTGGTAGGTCACTATGCATCCTATAAATACCATGCGATTTTTCTCCTTGCTGCACACGTTTTGGGGCCGAACAAAGTTGCTCTTTGCACCCGTCTTTTGTTTTGTTTTGTGCAATTAACGGGGACCGCCGCGTATTTTCGGGACCAAGGAGCAGAACCCGATTTCTTATCAATCGTTTTATTATATCGAGGACGAACCAGCGTACTGAGTCAAGGGTTACATTTGGCGACGGAAGGACTCACGATGTCACTAACGTTCGAGCAGATGCAAACTCTCCTTCAACAGCAGCACAAACAATTTGAACAGGCGCAGCTAAAACTGACTGAAACTCTGACGCAGAAGCTGAGTTTTCAGCAACCAACAATGGGATCAAACGAATCTCTCAAACCTGCAGCAGAATCTGTACTCAACTCTATGGGTGAGTTTCACTTTGATCCTGTAATCGGTTCTACGTTCGAGTCTTGGTTTAGATAGTATGAGGACGTTTTCACGGTGGAACTGGCAGACGCTGACGATGCTCGGAAGGTGAGGATGCTGCTCCGTAAACTGGGTACCCCGGAACGTGAACGGTACACCAACTTCATATTGCCGAAGAACCCGAGGGATTTGAGTCTTGACGAAACTACCCAGACGCTATCACAAATCTTTGGCTACCAGTCATCCCTGTTTAACACACGCTACCAGTGCCTGAAGCTCGTGAAGTCAGAAGATGATGACTGGGTGACGTACGCTGGAACAGTCAATCGGGAGTGCGAACAGTTCAAACTTCGCACAATGACTCAAATGTCTAGTTTTCGTTTGTGGACTCCAATCAGCAAATGATGCAGATATCAGGACACGGATTTTGGCAAAGATAGAACAATGTCCCGACATCACCCTACAGGATATTGCTGCCGAGTGTCAACGCCTGGTGAACCTGAAGCATGACACCGCTATGATTGAACACAGCAATCACTCAAAGGTCCACACGGTGTCTTCACATGTCCCATTCAAGGTTACACCAAAGTCGGAACGCGATATCCAAAGGAAACCTCCCACACGGTGTTGGCAATGAGGTGGATGACATTATGTCCGATAATGTCCGTTCAAACAGCACCGATGCACCCACTGCTCCCGTCAAGGCCACAAGGAGGACTACTGCCGTTTTAAGAAGCTTGAACAAAGTAGATAGAACATGAAAACGGGTAGATGCAAGCATTTCGTATTGACTCATCAGTACCAAAATTACAATAACACGGGTGGGCTTTTTTGAAAACAATCGATTTGAGGGGTGGAAAATCAATAAGCGAGTTAGGATAAGACATTAAGTCCAGGGAAGGGTCAGGTTCACGAACGGTTGTTTCTGAACATAGAAAGTTGGTTTGAGTCGATTAATTGCAACTGCTTCAGCGAACCGTAAGAATCTCGGGTTGGAATGGCGCAACAGGATTTTGAATGCACAATATGGATCGGTAGTATGACCGGTGGTCAAGACGTGTCTAGCGACTGAGGAAACTGGCTGTTTATGCGTTTCAGAAACATTACCATTCTCCGGTAACACGGACTTCTGTACCCATTTAGGTAAATGTTCCTTCATTCTGGAGATCAAGCATCTCTCGGTTCTGCCTATGTAACTTTCTCCGCAGTTACATACAAATTGGTAAACACAATGTGAAGTGGCACCGATAGGCTGATCTCCTTTGATTGAAGGCACTGGTAGTTTCTGAGTCCGAGCGATTACACGGAGTTCAGCTGCATTAAATGTTCGTTTAATTGAATTTCTTAATCGCTGTGATGTTTGCTGCATGACATAATCACCCTTAAAAGGTAGCTCTATATAGACTCTCTTTTTCTCTACAGTGACCACCTTTTCGGATGGTAATTTTGGTCTACTGTGCCTATCTATGAAACTTCTGGGGTAACCATTTGATTGTAGGACAGACGTAATCAGATCTAGTTCCTCCGCGAGGCTGTCAGGCGTACAGATTCGCCTTGCTCGTGTGAAGAGAGTATTTACTAATGCTCGTTTGTGTTGGATCGGTGTGAAGCTGCTAAAGTTTAGGTATTGACCTGACCATGTGGGTTTCCTATACACGGTTCTTCTAACCGAGCCATCTTCCCGACGACTTATTAGGATATCTAGAAATGGCAGGCAGTTGCTGACCTCAAATTCACAAGTGACCTTCAGATTAGGATGGCAACTATTTAGACGTTGCACCAGGTTATCTATCATCTGTTTAGATCGACTGAAAATTAAGGTGTCATCGACGTAACGCTTGTAATATGACAAGTTTTCTATCTCCGTAGCTAGCTGTTGCTTAATTTTTAGCATGAATAAGTCTGCTATGATGGGACCTAGTGGACTTCCCATGGCTACTCCGTCTATTTGACGGTATGACTGTTCAAGGAAACGAAAACTAACATTCTCAGTACAGAGCAGCAAAGTTTCCTTCAATATGTCGGTGGGAAGTGGCAACGAAGTGTGACTCATTTCAACGAGTTCACAAATGTAGCCAATCGTTTCGTGCAGTGGGACATTTGTGAAAAGTGACTGAACATCTATAGAGCACATCAGTTCATTGGCAAGATTGATTCTGTCCAGGTCACTGATCAATTCAAAGGAATCTTTAATGGAGTATTTCTGAAATTTCTGTTTTACTGGGGTTAGAATAGTGACCAGCCAGCGTGCTAATTTGTGGTAAGGTGAGTTTGTCATTGCCAAAATTGGCCTAAGTGGCATCCTAGATTTGTGAGTCTTTGGTAGGCCGTAAAGTTGAGGTGTTGACGATCCGCGCGGCTTAAGAGACTTATACGTTAATTCATCAATAATCCGTAACTGCAAGAGCAGCTGAAAATGTCGTCCTATGCGGTCTTCTATTTTGCCAATGTTGTCTACTCTCTCTATTCGTCGAAACTTTGTTTGATCATTCGAGAATACCTGGACAAAAATATCGACAGTAAATAGTCTTACAGTAAGTCTTTGTGGAGTGAATCGCCATCACCTCACATTGTGGAAATGTTCATGTCATTTTTGAAATCCATAACTCTGATCCTGAAAAAGGGAATTCCCCCACCTAACTTGCTGTGAAAAAATTGCGACCCATCACAGCAACGCTGGAGCTTGACGCAGCTTTTCGGTTTGCATATCCCAACAACATATTGGACTAAACCGCACAGTGTGACCACCACACCGGCAGAGTCACTCATACCAGGCAGGCAAACAGGTAGAAGTCTGACGGACCACAGTCTCCTGCTCATCCGTGTTGGGGTTTGGAAGATGGTTGACATCCTTTCCCGAAAAACGCATCACTTCTGGTACACTACCACTCACCCGCTCACCTGTGGTACACGCTTTTGAGCCAAAGACGTCGGTTGGGAACCCTAAACGTTCTCCCGTCTAGGTAGGGGCGTCTTGGCAGTATCACAACCCACACAGAACCATCAATCCTCACGACACCCACACTACCCTACGGCATCGGCCATTTCGCAGTAGAAGCCGGGTCACTCTATCTGCTGCACACAGCAGGGGGGATAGGCGAATCCAAGCTACTGTTTACCCCCTACACACTGTCATATCAACTTCACCTCTCGCACCCTCCAAACCCCTATCTAGTGAGTACTCCGAAGGTCCCACAACAGATATAGCCAACCATATTAATGTTGTGTCGGTAAACCTATCTCTTGCCACCAAGCATTCAGCTTCTCTCGTCCCTTGCTCAGACCTACGATCCGACATAATATAGAGGCTTTCAACGTTCGCTCTCTAAAACACATAGGTCAACAGGTCGCTCTCGCACGAACGTTAGATTCGTTAAATGTCGATCTCTGCTGCCATTCGGAGACTAGAATCGGGGAGAGCAGTCAGTGTATGGAGCTAACAGCACCCACACTGTCTACCCGACACTGGTCATACACTTCGGGTAACTCCACGACTATCGTTGCCGCTCAAGCTGGAGCAGGTATAGTCCTCAACACGACGACCGCAGCCGCATTTGTAGTTCAGCTTCCTGTTCATCCTAGACATTGAGCTGTCAGCTTGTCAGGTTTTCGTTAAAGACAGCAATTCTCTCCGAAATCTACCCATATTAGATGCCTATACTTCAACTGACCGTGGTGAAGTCGGTGCCAAGGACGTGTTTTGATCGCATTTGGCCGCCCTACTGCGGTCGACACATGGCTCTGAGTTAGTCATGCTGACCAGAGATGTAAACACCCAGATCGGCCGCTTTAGTGAGGTCGAGTCTTGTTTGGGTGCCAGGTTTGGGACAGCATCACATTGGTCAGATAATTGCGGACTATTGCTACATCTGTGCGCACAGCATAAGCTATTTTTAACCAGCACTAGCTCCAGACATCGTGCACGTCACTGTTTCAATTGATGCCACCATTCACCAAATCAAGTCTGGCCCCAGACAAACCAAATAGGTGTTAGCTGCACGTGGTTTGCTGCGATTCAGGACTGTCGTTATTACTGAACCACGAAAGTTGATTTGGATCATGCGTTGGTACGCTGTCGTTTCGTTCTCACCTTTGCTGGACAACAACCCCACCGAAAACAATTATCGTCTGCTGAGAAACTGGCCATATCTTCGGTATATCATAGGTGTCGAACCAGCTTTGAAAGCTGCCCTAATAGTTCCCATTCCAACGATCCCGATAGCTGCTAGATCCAAATCTCACAGGCGATTTATGAATCAGGTACTGTAGCATGTTGCATGAGGGTACATGGATTGGACAGATATTGGATCTCAGAGAAATCCTTGGATTTGTTACAAACTGAACGGGACATTCATTCTAGTGGTTCATATAGCCAGTATAGGAGAGAAATGTGTGGGAAGCTGAAACGTAGTCGAAAGATTGATTGTGTGGCTTGTTTACTGAGGAGAGTTGAGGAAGTGGAGAGCACTTTTGCGTCAGGGAACACCGGTAAACACTTTCCAAGCTTATCCGTGCCACTGGGTCCTGGAAACCGTGTGTCATTGAAACTATCAGCGAAACAGATGACACACTCGCCTATAACAAATCGAGGTGGTTAGAGGGGTGGGTGGAACACATTGATGTTCAATTTAGCTGACCTTCTGCTTCTACTGTGCTGCTGCCACAGAATTGTGGTGTAACACTCAGGCCGGTGTATTTGAAACCATCCACTGAGACTGAGGTTCGTGATTGCGTTTCGGCTATCAAACGTAATAGGGCTTGTGATGCAGGCGACACATTCCGAAGAAGGTGGGTAGGTGTTATTAAGGGTTTTGATCCAGTTGTTTCAAATTGTGTGGACGACGGAGACCATCCCTCCATGATGGCGTCACTCGATAATAACTCCAGTATTCAATAGTGGTATCAGGAGCTCTTGCAAGAACAGTGGGGAAGTTCTTTCGACTCCAGTCATTGCTAGTGTTCTGGCATCCATTATACTTCATCGACTCACTGCAGCTGGGGATTCGGACATTGGGGAAGAACAGGGAGGATTTCGTCCAAGGTGCTGATGCACAGATCAAACCTTTACTCTTCGTCAAATTCTGGAGCAGCAACATGTATGCTACCGGTCAACAATCGCCGAATTTCTCGGCTATAAGGGTGCGTTCGGTTAGGTGGATCGATCTACACTTTTAGAGTCGCATAAACGCAGGGGTGTACCGACCAAATATATGAATATACTGTCCATCCCTTATTCCCATACTTCAGCTCAGATTAAGGCTCGCAATGAACTGTCTGACAGTTTCAGCACCAGCAGTGGTGTGCGTTAAGGCTGTTCATTTTCGGTGGACGAAATAATGGAGGATTGTCTCTCGTGCACTCACAAGATGCCGGCACAGACCTTTTACCTGGTGGAAGACTGAATTATAGTGATTATGCTGACGGCAAGCCGTTGCTGTTTGACAACTTTTTAGGAGCGCAAACAATTCTAGACGCTATTTGGTGCTCCGTTAGATATTTCTGAATGAGCTTTTCAACCTCAAGATGGAAAGTGCTTCTGCAAGACTGCTGTGACTACGTAGACTTAGTGTTAGGTAATGAAATCATGGAGGTCGCTGACCAGTTTGTGTAACTGGGAATCTGCATTATCGGCGGCAGTAGAGGTGTGTGGAATGGAACAGAAGCGTGCATCTCTAAGTCTAATGTGGTATTCACTGATCTGGGACATCTATGGCGACAGATGTGTATCCCTCTGATGCTTAAGTGTCGCATGTATCAGACAACAATGAGGGCTGTGTTACTGTATGGTAGTGAAACCTAAGCACTCAAGGTAGAAGACACGAATCGTCTTCAGGTGTCTGACCAGTGATGTCCGCGTTCAATCGCTCATAGCAGGTGGCACAAGAGAGCAAGTATGGAACAGGTTAGGAAGCGAGTGCTTGGCGCTGATTGTCAACCAAGTTCTTTTGTCCTCTGCTTACATCTGCACAAACTCAGATTGTTAGGTCATACACTGAAGATGCCAGCTAGTCGACTGTCACACTCAGCACTCTGCCGACGCTGCAACCAACTGGTGTAGGGTGCGGGGTGGACGGGTGATGACCTGAGTTGGAGATACGCAATCGTCCACTAAAGGGTTGGCCATTGTAGGTCGGGTTCGCCTTCTGGGCTGGAGTCCTCGCGACTCCCAGAGTTGGTGGTTGGAAACTGTGGGTGAGATTGTGGTGGCGTGCAGCCACTCGTGTACGGCATACCTGCATTAGCCAATCAGATTGTTTGACATCGACCTATATCTATAGTGTCGATAACAGACTAGATGAGATGTTGTGTGGTGTAGTGAATACACATCTGCTCTGAACCTGACTTGTTCTACAGAGATGATGGCTAATCCAGCTCATTGGCGTAAATATTGTCATTGTTTGGCAAAGCTGTCTGCGAAGTCTGTGCGCTTAATAACGAGAGGCAGTTGGATGCCCTCACTTTCACTTGTGACTTGTTTGTTTGTAAGATGTAGGCACATTGATGTGAAATGTTTAAACATAGACGTAGGTATCATTTTTAGTGGTTAGGGCCCTTTCTGTTCCCTTCTTTTTTCGTCTCTCATTTTCATCGTTGTGTGGCAGTTAAGCATCAGTGTGAACCACTTATAGTTTACCGTCCACGTTGTTGTTGTTGTTGTTGTTGTTGATGATGATGATGATGATGATGATGATGATGATGATGATGATGATGAGGAGGAGGAGGAGGAGGAGGAGGAGGAGGAGGAATTCCAATCAGTCATAAAATTTTGGTTTTCGAAAGTTAGTATGTCGAGTTTAATGGGATTTTGGTGCGCCACATGAATTGTCAGGCGGATAAGTTACGCAGCTGATTGGTGCAGGGAAGCCAGCGATGATATCCACAACTTCAGGTTGTTCTACTCATCACTGGCAATCAAGTACTCAACCAACAGACATGTACGGGTGCAATTACTTACGACTGGGTGCTGTTTCTTTTCGATGCCACGCCAGAGATAGGTCAGACATGTTAACTGTCACCATCCATTCTTCTGTCCCGTGGTTTATATGTGCTTGTGAGTGGCCACATCGGCCATTCTGAAATACTGAGATAATGACCACTTGCTTTCTCTCTTTCGAACCACAACTCTGAAAACAGGAGGCAAGTTTCCTAATCTTTCCACGATATTTTGTCCGGATTGTACTTCCCACCGAGGAATTATGCACGCTTCTCCCTCTCTCCCATTCAGGCACTAGATTTATCTGTGGGTTCTTCCAAAGCCACGTGTTTGTTTACAAATAATACACCCACCACTAAACTACAGTCAGAAAGTGCGTGCTTCCAACGGGTGTTCCTAACACACCCTGTGTCAGCGATGCCCCGAAGCGTGAACTTGCGACTGACCTCAAATGAACCTATACAAGCAATAGGTCAATGGTTTTGACTGCGGATAACTAGATAGGAATCGATGCATTTCATAGCAGTTCTGTCACTTATGAGGACGAGAATGATGACTGCGGAATGGCGTGTTATAAGCAGCTACTTAAAAACAGACGCATTTGTTGAAGCGATGACATCAAATGGCTTGAAAAAAACAGGACAATTTGTTCCAATGAACTTGACTACCAAATCCCCATCGAATCCAACCAAACAACGTTGTGGTTCTTCCGTAAACTCTGTAAGTGGCCTTTCTAATATTTGGATAATCTTAACACCCTAAGCGCACACAGTTTTTTAAAACAGGAGGTGTACGATAGACTTTAAATCATCTTCGGCTTATTTCTGCATTTTCTTGATGCTCATTTCGAAGCCGACACTCCATGATCAGCTTCGTTCTTGTTTGGACAGTTCAAATAGTCTTAAGGTGAAATTGAATCAGCAGCTCTTCACATCAAGAGTCGCAGCTCGTATCAACTCGACTACCAGTTTTATGAACATTATTCATAACGAGGTATTTGTTTACAACTGAGTTGTGTGTCAGTTGCAGTCTTCAGTTTGTGTTCCGATTCCTTCAGAGACATGTGTTAAAATGCTGTCTCGTTGAAACGTCAAATTTCTTTGACTTTTCGATATACGTAAAGATAAGATATTTACAGACGGTTCAAACAGATTTCCTACTTTCTTCGAGTATCCTTTAAGGAGTGCTAATCTAATACTCCTATGAACTTCCAAGACATTCAAACAAGTAAACAGCTTTTGACTGACGTTCATCTTTTATGACAACGCACAGGTTTTTTCGTTTTTCCTATCAATGACTGGTTACCACTCACGCCACTGGTACTAAATCTTTCTCAAAATAAAATTGTCTTGTGCCTNTGAGGATGGCTATATTCACATCTTCTAGTTGTTTATTTACCGTTTTTGACCCACGTACTCATCTGTTTTTTTAATAACTTTTCAGATGTGTTATCTTTGAGCGGATTGACGGGTGTTCTCAAAGACATTTCGATCACCTATCCAGTACTGAAATTTTTGGCAGAAAATCTGGCCGGACATCCTTTACTTCAGGATCAAGACAGCCCGTTGATGATTGTCCTTCAAACACTTTTCCGTAATATTCTTCGTTTGTGTCATCAAATCGCAAAGAAGCAATACTCTGGTACTGCGCATAACAAAACAGAATGCAAGTTTACTACAAGACGGAAAGGGAGCAAGAAACTCCGGACTGCTTCTTCAGATACCACCGTAGCATCTGATTTAGTAACGGGAATCATTGGACGTGATCCAACTACTGCAAATCGAATGCCCGCAGAAATTTCTAGCCACTCTCAAACTGGAAGGCACGAATTCAGTCGTTTCCTTGTGCCAAATTTTGTCAGATAAAACTGCCCGCCTTTTTTTTTATTTTTCGTGAACCTGATTCTACTCACCCCCCCCCCCCACCCGCCAAACTGTAATACATCGAGTTGTTTATGCTCGTCTTCTACTGTGCCCGGTCGATAGATCAATGGTAGTGACGGCTCCCGTCAATTATCCGGTTCGAAGCCCTTATTTTGTTTGCGTCAGCTAAGGCGGCCTAATAGTGTCCAGTATAAATGTTGGTCGAAATGAGATCACCTCTGTCACATCGTCCAAGAATGGACACTAATCCAATTTGAGTAATCCTGAATAATAACGTGAGCGAAACGCCAAAATACCTTTTGTTGCCCTACTCTTTGAACCCTCATTCGGGTGAGCATCTTTCATAAGGAATGGTCGATAAGCTGATCTAGTTAACTTAGGATGAAAACGTACACATATAAGTTGAGCTTTAAGCGAATGCATTCTAAGTGAAAGGTCTTGAACGTGGATATTGGCATTCTAATGTAGTATTAGCCTCTTTCATCATCCTTTGGGGTTAGGTGTGATCCACAAAACTTTAAGGTCATCCACACGGTACCGACGGAGTTTCATACGTAAAATGTTATGGTCAATTGCCGAAAACTGCAAAAAGACAACATGCGTTCCCTTCACCAGCCATTTCAGTCCACTGCTCCCTGGCTTCAAGCAAGTTGTTTGAGCATGAACAGACCTTCCTGAATCCATGTTGATTATCAGAAAATGGTGTGTGGTGTAAGTTCTCCGGCGATTGTTCATGCTTTTCAGTGCATGAGATTGTGGACGAAATGACAGTTGGCCTCTAGTTGGGAGATTCGTTGCGGATACCCCTCGAAGATAGGGGATCCGACGTAGGCCTTCAGAACGTTCTGAGGGTTTCTCTGGTATGAAGATTGGCTTACTTGCTGGTCATGCTGGTCTTTCTGCACATCTCAGTTCCACTGAGAAAATTAAGTCGCTGTCGGGCGACTTGTCATCAAGCAGTCTTTGTAACACTCCCCTGTCACGACTTGTAGCTAACTGTGAATATGGTCATAATAGTGTCACCGTGAATAGCAGTGAGTGGCGATTTTTGCACTCCTTTGGTTGTTGAGAAAGACTTCGGAAACATGAGCCATCCAGGTTGGATGTGGTTCTATCTTCGTTGCACATTTGTCGCATCGCAAGATGATTTTTGGTTCCTCTGACCATCGTGCTCTCCGGCTGTTCGCAAAACCGTATGTTGATCTCCGTTGTTCGCATTACTGTCGTCACTCGATTTTAAAACAGTAGCCATCAATCATCACCAACATGTGTATTTCAAACGAGTCTCATGAAGTTGGGCTATTTCTTTATGCGCCCTAGCCATGACGATCTTCATGAACCGCCAGTCATCGTCTAATAACAAGCCGCTTGCAGCTTCTGATCAATTGGTATCACAGTTGTGGCAGATTTCTCCAACCGGCTGTATGGTAGTTTCTATCGAAATTACATGCAACGCCGTCCGGCTACATGTAACTAATTCTGCTGAAGTTTGTGATTCCGTTATCAGTGATCGGATGGTGCAACGATGCAAGGAGTATTTACTGTGTGGCCCACTGTTCTAGATGTAGCCCAGCTTAATCTACGGAGGCTCTGAGTGTGGATAATCATCAGCGTTTTCTGTGAAGTCGGTATTTACGATTGCGTCACAAAAGTTAAATGAAGAATTTGAGTGGACATGTACTCTGCTGGGATGATTAAAATCGCTCATCAGTAAGACTTAAGAGTCCTACTGAGATTGACTCACTGTGGTGATTACAAATTGAGGACGACAGCTACGCGTCCATCGGCTGGGACGACACAACACCACCACTGTTCCCAACCATCAGAAACAACTACAGTCAATTAGGAGTGTTCTGATCACTTTGCTGCCATTTGTCCGACAACTGTCAATCAAGTGAAACCTCCGCGGTTCAAGCACCAGGAGGACGAAAGGTGATTGATTCTTGTCTCATTCCCTAGCCAACTGCTTTTGCGTGTTGCCACATGTGGAGGTGCTTATTATCAAAAATGAACTGTAGCTCTGTCCACAGCTCGTGGCCTTTTGTATCTGCTACATCGAGGCCAGATTCGGGCCCGAGCCGGTTCATCACTTACTGTTAATTCAACGAGTTTATTTACAACATACGTGTAGCTCCACTTGGGTACTCGCTAGAGATTGGTGAGAAAGATGGGTTAGGAGTAGGTTACACAAATCGGGCAGACTGAAGTGCTAATGAACCATGCAACACGCCGATGATTTCGCATAATTTCGGGGGAGTTATGTATTGTAAGCGTTTTCGGATAACCGTCAAACTAAAGAACTGCATTGCCAGTTTTTGCACATTAACGGATCTTGCGAAATCACGAGTTCGTAATATCTGACTACTTCCTTACTCCATTTTTCTTTAGTACTAACCATTACCGCATTATAAGCTTGAAATTGCTCTCCCGTCTTGTCATGGGAATCTGCGTTACTGTAATAGCGCTTAAAAATATTAAGATTAAAGATAATCCTTCAAGTTTGATCCTGTCAACGTGTGTGCCTTTATGAAATCCCGTGATGTGGTAGATACCACTCTTCTGATACCTATTCACATAATGTGGTTTCAACTTCTGGCGTGTATGGTGCATATAAATCGAAACTATATTATCAACGACCGCTGGGACAATCTACTTGCAATAGCTGCGTTACTGGAAAGCCAGTTTTTATTTCCCAATAAAATTTATTGTCTAAAAAGTAACTGCCTACCCGATTGAACTTACTGGACACCGTTTCGAAAGGATTACAAGAGAGTTGTAACATATTGAATTGGATGTTTACATGATTAACCTCAGAGGTGCTCGAGTGTACCAGTGAGTTATAGAATATGAAGGTAACACTGGCAAGTGACAAATCTACGTGCATCTTTCACGCACGTGATTTTAGAAAAAAGATAGTGTTTCATGTCATTCATATTGCGTTACGTGCGTTTCAAAACTTTCAGACTGGGTTTGCTCAGTAGGAAAATCGGACACAGCTTTGCGAGGCTGTTGGAATTTCGTATGTTGATCCACTCTATTTCGTTTCATCTACATCAAATCACAATCCGTTGTGTCACAACCACGAGGCATACGCTGCTCCCCTTTCACCCACTCGTTTGTGACGGTCACGAATCTGACAACATGACGCATGAAGACCAGCACTGCTGACTGAATAGTGACTTATTTAATGAACACTAATCTCTACCTAGTGAGCCATTTGTAAGTGATACAACCACGATTTCGTAAATTAACTCTCTGATCAGCAGCCAGGTGCCACCGATCCACTCCTACTGTTCATGGGCTAAGCTGGATTTCCTAAAGTACATGTCCCCAAGTAGCTTGCACTGTTTAAGAATCCACTCCCACTAATTTTGTTGCGATAATAGTAGCCTAATGTAGTCAACCATTCGAGTTCGCGAGATGTTAGAATCAAATTGCTTCAAAAATTTGACTTCATTTCCACAATCAACAATACTTTGGAATGGAATCGACGAACTCGAACGTGTCCTTTAACGAAAGTAGTCCTGTCTTTTCGTACGGGTTCTAGTAACTGTCAGCCAATGTGTCCTCGAATAAAATGGAGGATTGTACGCGCTAGGCATCGGGCGTAATGACCATCTTTCCTTGTGAACTCTCGGTGGACCACACTCTCACCTTTATGGCTCCACTTGGCCGAATTCTTCCAAATGTCACGGAGTCACTCACTCTGCTGTTTCAGATTTCTTACAGTTTTGGAACTGCTCTTCCCGGGCACACCGGTTCTACCTTTTTCGGTTAACACGGTGCTGAACTCAGACGAACCACCTAAGATTTCAGTCGTTTTCTGCAAGCAAATTTATAGCCATCAGACTTCAATAACAGTGTTATTGGCTTGTCTCAAGTCCTCCACTTTATGGATGTGCTGTTTCTTCAAACTAATGTCTGGATGCGGTTTAGAGTTTGAGGTGTTGATATCACGTGTTAACCCAATAGTTTTAACGTGTTCTGCATTAAGTCCTGACGACGAAACCATAGATACGACCTGATCGTGTAAGCTATCAAATGGAACATCTAAATCAAGCTGTCTCATTTTATTCCCGGGATAGTAGAACCTAGAATGGGATGATAAAGCTTATAGTGACGGTTTTGGCAGGTGAATCGCAGTAGAGTTACGGATATGCTTTTCTAAGCTGTTCAAGAACTCTGATACTACTCATGGCATTGATGCTGTCTTTCCATTTGTCCGATTTCACGTCCGCTTACTTTCCGTTAATGTATCGTACCTATCTGTCGAATCGAACACGATATTCAGTCGCGAATGATTTTTCGTTCCCAAAAATTTTGGAATATCCTGTGTAGAATTCGACGTGTTATTCGGCCTCTAGCATAGCCTGTGGAGATAACATTTTCTGGATAAATACAGAAGATCTCAGGTTGGGTTAGAGAGAAAGAAACCCTCATCGGCTTTTGCTTTGTCTTTCGCATGTGGAACCATTTTAATAGATTAGAGTTTTTGTTCAACGGTGGTACTCTTCCACAGCATTCTCCATGGCATTACAGCCCACGACAGTCGTTTAAAATCAAACGGCTAAAACTAAACCGTTTACTGATAAACGGATTGAGAATAACCCAAAGTTCTCCTGACGTTGTGTTATTCTAAATCTGCCTATCAATAGCATGTTGAATAAGACACCCGAACTGTTTGAATCAGTTGGTACCAAATTTTGTGTCGTTTACTATTCACTGGTGGTTGATTGAGAGTCAATGGATGATCATTTAAAAGAATATCAATATCAGTCAAAGTTACGATTTATAAGCAAAACCAGCAAACCCCGTGAGTGCATAAAAGTGGCATGATCATTCGCACGCACGATGTGTTCAGACCAAACTATGGGTCGCAAATTATGGACGTACGACTCGGTTTTACCAACCGTATTGAGTAGGTAGATCCGTAGAGAGGAAATCCGACAACAGAATTCGATAATAGTGCAAGAGGATGCAAACAGGATAACGAGTAACTTTACATAACGTTGTGATTGGAAATTGCTCACAACAGTCTTTTAAATCCTCAACCACTCACACCGTTCGGTAACGACATTGTGTTTGTCAGCAAGTATGGTAGTGCATGCGCACTACTGACTAGTGGGTCAAGAATCCTGATTCCAATAGCCTCGGCCGTACAGTGTCCTAATTTGGACGGTCTTCGATGGGTTACCTGGCACGCGATAAACCACTTGGGAGGCGAAGTCGTCAACTTTGAACGGCAATGTAGTAAACATCGGCTTATTTAGTGTATTCTGTACTCCAGGTGTAAGTGGCGGTCTGACCATAGTTCCGGTGATAAATTCTTTCGAGCAGTACGTTTGCTCTGGTTTTGATCGTATTGTCCAACGCACCCGCTCAACAAATTTTACGTAATCATGCAACGCAAGAGTTCCCTCTTCCGTTCTTACTAGTACAAAGCCATAAAAGTTTGTGTGCTAACCCTTCCAGACACTTTTTCTGTGAATACTGCTTTGAATAGTGCCATCTACTCATCAGTGTAAGTGAACAGATAATGCGGATTTTTGGCTTTCAAGCTTCCTCAAGCACACCGATGTGCGCCATTGAACTTGACGAGTTACGTATCGACGATATTGACTGGACTGGCCGGCAGTGCATCGTGGTATGATATGTTCAAGCTTTTTCAAGAGTGTATTGGCTAAGAGGTCTAACTGAAGATCCTGTTGTTGCGCCGTTTTTCCGTTGATATGACACAGTTGGGTAGCCGTTGTACGCGGGAGCAGATGCTCCTTTGATAGCAGTGCTGGTATCCCAATATCAAGCCCTGTTTCGGACAGGTGACCACAGTCCAAAGTAACTGTTTGTAGCAAAAGTTTGTTTGGGAGTAGTGACACTAGACCCGATGAGAGCGATTTCTGACTTCGCAATAATGCCCTGACGAATTCAAACGTATCATGTAGGCTGAGCGGGGCAATCGCTTTTTGAACTGCTTGAGACAGTTGCCACCAACTTCGCCGTTGAGTATTGGACGAACTGATACTCAAGGTTTATAGACTTTTGATGATTCATGCTGACACGGTAGAGCGGAAACTTGTGGTGGTAGTGTTGTAACCCGTGACTCGGTACGCTGGTTTGTCCTCGATATAATAAGACGATTGATAGGAAATCGGGTTCTGCTCCTTGGTCCCGAGAATACGCGGCGGTCCCCCTTGAAAACTGTTGGGTTCAGTCATGAGACTGCTTCCGAGGATCGACTTGAATCGGCTTGACCGGTTTACCGCATCAGTTTGTTCGTCGTCTCCACCTTACGGGATACTTAGGCTCAGTGTCCTGGGGTTGTGACATCGGTTCTGACGACAGTTCGGCATTGGTAGGACGTTCTTTTCTCTTCAAGTCGGATGCGTCCAGTAATAGATCGAGTTGTGCGGTTGGCCCTACCGGGTCGCACCGCGCATCTCCGCGGTTACGGCGAACCTGGTTTGCGTGCCGCAGACATGTGGCTTCGCCGACTTTCACCTCATAGAAGACTCAACCTTTCCGCTGGACGATTACTCCTCTCTTCCAGTTCATTGGTCCATGAAACATGCGTACAAGCACTGGCTCGCTGATCGTGAAGTATCGTGCGCGAGCTCCGTGTCTTTGATTGTACTGTCTTTCCATTTCTGCATTGCGTCCTCCCCTCCTGTTTAAATGCGGGATCATGATATCAAAGGTAGTTCTCAGTTTTCTATTGAACATGCATTCTGCCGGCGACTTGTCATCTGGAACGTTTGGATTTGGGGTTGTCCGATAATTGGTTAAGAAGGTCTGTACAACATGACTTGGGGGACCTTCTCCTCTGGCCCTCAACAATGCTCGCTTCAAGGTGTCGACAAACAGTTCAGCTTGTCCGTTCGGCTGAGGATGGTAAACTGGGGATCGCATGTGCTGGATGCCTAGCCGTTGGCAGTAGCTTTCGAAGATGGAAGAGGTGAACTGAGAGCCGTTGTCTGTGACCACCGTCTCTGGCAGTCCGAAACAACTGAAGAGTTCCGATAGCTTCTGTATAGTGCTGTCCGTATTCGGCTGTCGTAGGTTATGAACTTCCGGCCACTTGGTGTAGGCGTCGACAATGACCAGATACGTTTGCCTATTGAAGGGTCCAGCGAAATCCATGCGGAGTCTCTGCCAGGGTCTTTGGGCTGCTGGCCAAGTGTGCAGTTCACATTTCACGGGGTTTTTTGCAGCTAGACAACATGATGGGCATTTTTGGCAGTGCTTCCCAATTCGTTTGTCCATTCGTGGCCAGTAGGCAAAACTGCGCGCCAAAGACTTTATTCGGTTGATTCCTGGGTGTCCAGTGTGGAATTGGTTGAGCACCTGTCGTTGGAGGGCTTCTGGAACTGCTACTCTGTCGGCAAACATGATGCAACCGTCCACAAACGTAGGGGCCTCTCGACGATGGAAGTATTCCCGTAAGTCACCACTGAGGTTTTTGTGTGGCCACGTTGTGCGGATGAACGTCATTACTTGCCTCAAAGTTGGATCCATTTTGGTAGCCTCCTTGATCATTTCCGCCGTCACTGGAAGTGCTCGAACAGCGTCGCTGAGGATGCCGTGTACATCGGATTCAATGTTGAACGCTGCGATTATTGTATCTTCGTCGTTCGGTGCCTGTGATCCGATGAGTCTGGATAAAGCATCAGCTTGGCCAAAGCTAGTTGTGGGACGGTAATGTATCGTGAAGTCGTAGGCAAGAAGCATTGTTGCCCATCTTTGCAAGCGATTGGCCGTGTAAACCGGGATTCCTTTCTTTGAGCCGAACACCGCGAGCAACGGTTTGTAATCCGTTAACAAAGAGAAGTGTCGCCCGTACAACATGATATGAAACTTCCTCACTGCGTAGAGTGTTGCCAGGGCCTCCTTCTCGATCTGACTGTAATTTCGCTCAGGGAATGTAAGCGATCTTGATGCATGCGAGATTGCCTTTTCTTTTCCATCTGGGAACATATGTGATATCACAGCGCCTATTCTGTAGTTGGATGCGTCTGCAGCCACGACAAGTGATAGCGTCGGATCGTAGTGCGTAAGCAGAAGTTCTGAGGCCAACAGGGTTTTGACGCGATTAAAGGAATTTTGACATTCTTATGACCACTCCCACGCGGCATCTTTAGTGAGCAAACGGTTCATTAGTGTTCATATTTGATGGGGTTCCTGGAGGAAGGAACTGTAATGACTGACCAGCCCCAGGAAAGACCGTAGAGTTGGCACGTCCGTTGGAGGTGGCATCCTCTGTATGGCTTCTACACTGGCCGGGTCAGGTCATCGGCCACCTTTGTCCACAATGAATCCAAGGTACTTGGTGCTGGGCATTCCAAAGCTGCATATGTCGCCACGAAGCCGGAAACCATATTCACCCAAACGAGTAAGAGTTTGATCCAGCTTCTCAAACTGGGCTTCAACAGTTTGAGAATCTTATTGATTAGTTATCTGATCTTCGACCAACTAGTGCTGACAATCTAGGTCGGTTAAAGACTAAGTTCACCGATATAGCTTATGGTTTTATCAGGACTCCAATTAATAGTCGGTGTGCTATCACGAGGCAACACCTGCAATCATTAAGAGAGCTTAAGTCGAAGAACGTGGTTATACTTAAGCCTGATAAGGGTTCTGGGGCCGTCATTCTAGACAAGGATGTGTATGTACAGAAGATGTTATCAATATTGGATGATCAAACAAAGTTTCGACGAATAGAGAGAGTGGACAACATTGGCGAAATAGAGGACCGCATAGGACGACATCTTCAGCTGCTCTTGCAGTTGCGGATTATTGATGAAGTAACGTATAAGTCTCTTAAGCCGCGCGGATCGTCAACACCTCAACTTTACGGCCTACCAAAGACTCACAAATCTGGGATGCCACTTAGGCCAATTTTGGCAATGACAAACTCACCTTACCACAAATTAGCACGCTGGCTGGTCACTATTCTAACCCCAGTAAAACAGAAATTTCAGAAATACTCCATTAAAGATTCCTTTGAATTGATCAGTGACCTGGACAGAATCAATCTTGCCAATGAACTGATGTGCTCTATAGATGTTCAGTCACTTTTCACAAATGTCCCACTGCACGAAACGATTGACTACATTTGTGAACTCGTTGAAATGAGTCACACTTCGTTGCCACTTCCCACCGACATATTGAAGGAAACTTTGCTGCTCTGTACTGAGAATGTCAGTTTTCGTTTCCTTGAACAGTCCTACCGTCAAATAGACGGAGTAGCCATGGGAAGTCCACTAGGTCCCATCATAGCAGACTTTTTCATGCTGAAAATTGAGCAACAGCTAGCTACCGAGATAGAAAACTTGTCATATTACAAGCGTTACGTCGATGACACCTTAATTTTCAGTCGATCTAAACAGATGATAGATAACCTGGTGCAACGTCTAAAT
>QNGE01004223.1:36025-54698 GCA_008508345.1 Paragonimus westermani
CAGGATTTCTCAAACAGTTCACGCTGGAATCCACCAACGCCACTGCTGAGCATAGAAATTGTATTACTAATGAGTGGTGTGGCAGATTTGTGATTTTAGATGAGACCCAACTGTGAAAAGTCAGGGTTTCGGCTGGATTCGAACCAGCGACAGACACAGCATGTCTCAACGCGGCAAGCGCGGTGTGGCTCCGTAGCTCAGCTGGTAGAGCGCTTGCCGCATCGAGGCATACTGTGTCTGTCGCTGGTTCGAATCCAGCCGAAGCCCTGACTTTTCACAGTTGGGTCTCATCTAAAATCACAAATCTGCCACACTACTTGTTAGTAAGATCTAAACTATTTGAAGCCCATTGTACCCAGCAAACATTGTGAATGTGATCAACGCGACAATCCGTCAGGTCGTATCTGGGAAATGTACCAATTTGCGATCGATAGCGGTTAGTGACTGCAGTCTTCGATGGTGGAGCCACGTACTCCGTATGCCGACGAATAGTCTGCCACACCACACGTTGTTTAATGTGGTTGCTGATAACTGAAAGGAACCGCAAGGAGCCCAGGCGATGACATGGTCACGGATATGAAAACCTTGACCGTTCAGCCAGAGTTGTTAGGTGCAGTCTACCTCGTTAGGTAATTCGCGACCATCCACACCATAGCTTGGAAACACTCTCTGACACAGCATTATGTCACAGTCAATTGTGGATCTGTGTCCGCAAGATTGTCAACCCCCTTTTTCACGGAACTCAATCGATTGTTTATATTCTCCCCATTCTTCCTCTTCTCTACCCATTTGTATTTGTTTATCACTCTGATTTTTTGCAAACGATTATCGGGACCAACGGCAGTCTGAACAATAGTACTCACGGGGAAGGCTCAGAGGTGAAAATGATTAACGATGACACGGTCGATATGAACGTAAAATCATGAGATATTACGTTCAGGTTATGTAAACTGATGGCAAGAAAAAAGCAATTTAATTCACAGTGTGTACAGGATTGATTCATAACTAACGTTAGGGATGAACACGTACTCTGTCTCATATTGCATTTGCTCTCAACACATGAAGGCTCCGAATATTTGTGCCAAGCCATCGAAAACTAACATTTTTGACCTACGTTCAATTAGTTCGGTGGCACACAGATTCCATGACGAATGGTGAGGTAGCAACTCGCAGATATACTGTAGCAAACCTTAGCCTAGGCGCATGCGATATGTCGTCGTTTTCTGGTGATTTTTGAGACCTCCCCCGTTTATACCTTTCAGACTAAGTAAAATGCTGGTAAAACAAAAATAACTGAATCAGCTTGTATGTAACCCAGAATGGGAAACCTTATCGACTTGCTGACAATGAACACTTTCTTACTGCACTGAAATCAACGGATAATGCCACGGGGACAAAGATGTCAACACAAGAAGTATCGAGACCGTCACGGACACACTCACGCCGGTTATGAATTTTCATTCAACAGAAGTAACCGTTTTGCCAACCGCCAGAGTACAAGATTTCAACTTCTAGTGCCACATGATTTGGACCGGTGGTGATTGCTCTCAGACTACTTTAGACTGAGTTGAGTTGTCTGTTGGGGAAATTCGTTCGAAATGAACTCCTTCAGGATTAATTGTCCACGAGATGGCTGTCGCCTTTAGTATTCACCATCAAAACTGCTCGTTGGACAGTTGCAGTGTGATAGGTTTCAAGGCTAATTAAGTCATTGCTACAAATACTGAACTGCAACGACGCATTTATCCAGAAGTGAATGCAGATGTTCTCGTATTCGTCAAGAAATTACACAGCTTACAGCGCATATCAGCAAACATCGATGAAATTTCAACTAGAACGCAATGTTCGCTGGAAAAAAAGATCAAATCCTATTCGTGAGGTTCAATTAGTGGCGCGTAACAAAAAGTGGACTTTCAAAATATTCCCTTAGGCGGGAAGTAGTCATCTCTGTTGTGTGAGGGGTGCCAGGACATATCTGAAAAATAAAACAGCCCACCTTTTTGAATAAACTATCCACAACTATATCAGTAACGTATTAATTTGTCTCTATCCGGAGGCAAATCAGTGGTTGAAAGATTACCATTCTGGAGCTCACTGACCGAAAACGGAACGACGCCCTTCGGTAGCGAAGCTTAGGTGTTGAGAAATGCAATGCACGTATCAGAATCTTTGTTACACGATGTTGCAACATAAAGATGCATCGCAATACCCAGCGTCAAAAGTTGCGAAGGCACGATTAAACAACTGATTCCAATCAGTCATCTCCATTTGAAAATCGTCTTCAACCATCGATGTAGGCTCATTATCTGTTAGTTGATGGAAACATGATTAACTGGGCACTCCACGATTGAAATACGGTGTATTACTTTATACATTCAGACCTCACAATGTGTTCTCGCTCACAGCACTGTCGCTCACAGATCGTTGAGATGATTGTCGACACTCAAATGCTATTGACTGTGGACCATGGTGGCCGGAACACTGAGGACAAGCGATATGACCCAGACAGAACACAGATCTCCATGCTAACAAGCGTAGCCCAATCTCAATGGTTAATACTGATCCAACTCGGCCAAAATTTCGTTGGCGTTGGAACTCTAGAGCATCACTCCGTCTCCACTCTCTGTCGCAACGCAGTGCGCTTGGCGTGGACTGTGGGCATGATCATTCCAGCGAGTGAATACAGACTATTCTTCTGTACCTAGTGGGCACTGGTTCCGGAATCTCTTAGCGCCTACCCCGTTCTATTAATAGGTTCAACGCAAATGAATCAAGGATCATCAGAAATACAAACGCTTTGGCTACTATGTGAAGGTTGCAGAGGAGCAATTCAAACTCTACTCCGTCTTCGTCCGAAGCACGATAATGAGTGATATTTTGCTGACATTCATCTGTATCACTCATCAACTACAGTGGGGTTTCGCATTTCTCTTTATTGCCTTACCCACGATGTCATCATTTTCTGTTTTGAGCCTTACTTGCAACGTGAAGGTACTCTACGAAAGGACAGACGACTAAACAAGTAAAAATAAATGGAAGAAATTAGGCAAAGCAATGCACAGATAAAGATCGTGACAAACCACCAAGTGCTAGAAAATTACCAACTTGTGGTGCTGATGTTCGCGAACTTCCTAACCTGACAGGCGGCACCTGACAGTCTTGTACAGCAGGGTGATCAATGCTTTCATAGCGCGTAATCTCGACACCACTTGGTGAACCTGCGGTTTACTCCAGCTGTTAACAGTCGCACCGAGCAGTGTATTGTGCGGCGTTTGCACAGTTGAGGATGATGGATATTTCTGAATGCAGTACGTGCTTCTCCTATATCCATGCCTACCCCGTCAACACCGTTATAAACTGATGAGATAGCATTGCTTAAGTGGGTGAAACTGTCAACAGCCTCAAGCTGCCTGGCTGCAACGACAAAGATAGAGCACGCGTTAACCCAACGATGAAACAACATTTTCCAAACTATCATCCATTGTGGTTGAAAAGGAAGGGAAAAAATGAACACCCTCGTCGAAAACCGTTTATAGTGAAGAGCTGTTTACAACTGTGTATTTTACACTCTCAGCGCGCATACAACGCTACCAGCACAGTGGAATGCTTCACTGGAAGTTCTCTGTGATGAAGGCAGTCACTAAGAATGTGGCGGACAACCGAATCAAAAGCAGTTTTCAGGTTAAAAAGAATACCACGATTGTAAGCTGAGGAAAGAAATGTCGCTGTACTCGTATATGTCGTAAGGTGAAGATGACCGATACATTGGCGACCAGACTAGAAACCTTATTTTTCTTCTTGTATTTGGTTTGTTCTGTCCTTTAGAAGCCGCTGCATTGGGATACGTGTAAATCTAGGGTGTGGCGGAGACAAGATCAATACAACTACGGCTGTGACATGCCGTTGGGATACCATTTTTGAAGTAGGGAGTGGGTGTTGACAAGCGCCATTCATGTGGCACTTCCGCACTTTTGAATACGGACCATACGTGTGTCAATCTCACCACACTGTTCCTGAGAAAATTGGGGAATATGGTCCTGGTCTAGAACTGCATTTTGTTTCGACAATTTATGGCATCAAACGACTTCAGTTCCCAGCGGAGGGTCGTCCGGAATGCCGTAAAGAAAAGGAACACCACGTCTGAGGTAATTGCTGTAGTCCAGCTGAGCTGTTCTTCAAAATGCTCCGCCCATCTGTCAAGTCGTTGCGACGGGTTGTAAATTTGTGAGCCATCCTTTTCACAGACAGTCCCACCAACATCTCAGTGACAGCCAGTGTGACCACTAATGAGTGGCGTTTAGTACTTGATCATTACTTGAAAACTCCCTGTTCCATCCCGCTTGACCAAGCAAAAATTCACGGTTCTTATGCAGACTCTTCGTATGCTTGTGTTTCGATTTCCTGCGGTTACCATCGTGTTTGTAGTGGGAGATGATCAATCGACTGTCAAGTCGGTAGAAATCCACGTGTCATAACTGCGGTGCTGCTTTAAAACTGACCTCTTCGCAGCAATTTCCCATAACTGCTCTTACAAATGTGGCCACTGACCGCATTCCTCTTACGATACCTAGCCGTCGACTTGTGTATGTTATGGTTGTGTACGTAAGTACACACTGTCCATTTGGTTGTCGTTGTACGCTTGTATTTCATTTGATCCTGTTTTGGGAAGCCCAGTTCCTCTTTTTTAACTGCATGGTAATTTTTAGCTTACTCGCAACTATTTACTATCGTCAACACCTACTGCTTTTGTTCCAGTTACCGGGGCTGTCACTTCTTCCTCCTAACTCCGACGGAGGTAGATGCACATTATATCCACATCAACCGAATACGAGGTAACACGATGCTTCAGGTCTACAGTAATGGACTGCTGACAGCATGTTTTAAAAAGATACCGATGTAACACATCCTTTTAGCGGTTCAACTGATTGAAGAAAACGAACCGCTTTCCGGCGTCTGCTCCGATTGTGCAAAAGGAATTGAAACTTGAAGAAACAGACCTATGCTGAGGTGCTGCATATTCACTACTACGTCCTATGACTGGCAGGAAACCTATAACGCTACCGGTAGTTGATGGTAATATGGTCAACTTGCTCTAAGTGTCTGTCATTTGTGCGGAAATGCACAACTCGAGATGCGCACAACTGCAACAGCCTGTTGTCATTGTCAGTGTGTCGTGCTGAACGCACAACCTGGCCGCTTCTATTCTGGATTAAGACGGCTAAGCTGTGCCCTCACGCCACCAGCGCACCTAATGATATCAGAGTATTAAGTTCGTCTCAGAAGATCGGAGGGCACCATAGAAGGCGGTCTTCACAACATCTGAACTATTGTCTGTCAGAGTATAGGTAGATATGACAAATGGTCAAAGTCCTCCTGGTCTGTGACTGAAGGGCTAAGTCAGACGGAGCACAAGCGAACTACTGGGATCCAGTCAAGTTCAGCGTAAACTCTGTTCTCACTTAAACCCGAGATTCGACCTCATCGTCACCAGAGACCCACAGAAAGAAGCGCTTAAACACAGCATCGTCCAAACAGTGACTATGAGCCCTCAATTGATCTCCATAGGCTCATGAGCCGCAAGAAATATCGTAGGATATTTTCTTCCGTGCTGGCCATTTCGGTTAACGTTTGGTTACACCGCTGCCCGCTTTATGAAGGCTGAGAGTCACAATCCGAATTCGGACTATCTGAAGAAAGGGTAGGTACATGCAGTACATCGGTGTATCCGCTGACAATTGATAACACAAAACCACAAAGTTCGTTTTTTCTCTTAGTAAGTCAGCTGAGAGCGAGACTGAAGCAGGCGTCGCGCCGCCGGCTCTCCACGGATGCATAGCATTGGGGGTTTGCGGATATATGTCGGTTCACGGCGTTCTCACTAGGACGGGCAAACTCAGTAGCATATACGTACATTTACAGTTTCGCACTGATTAGTACCGGATAGCCAGCAAGAGGGACGAAACAATCGTTAGCATCCGAAAGTACACACCCAAATAAGCAACTTCAGAGGTTGGTTCAGGTGCTGACAAAGGAAGTAAGATGACTTCATTCACCGGAGAATTTGTGGTTTTATGGATCTGTGGTAAAAGAAACTGTTCCTCAGAATGAACTGAATGGAGTGAAATATCTACAAATGATTTCGGGTCATTTTCGCATAGAGGACGTCCCAGCATCTAAAAAGTAACTCACGCTCTAAAGCTTTGACTCATCAGTCCATTAAAAAACCATGAGAATAAGAGCAAAACGAATGAAAATTCCCATTTGACAAATGGCCGTACTGATCCGCAGTAGCACGAACGAACCCGGTGGCGACTAAGAAATCTTAAAATCCCAGGAGTTTCCAAAATGCCAACAGTTAAAAATCGTGAAACCCCCCCCCCAAACTACCAGTCGGAGAGCACCTAGATGAGCAGGACAACAGGTGTTACTTTAGGGATGGTCAACATCATCCATTCGTTGATTAAGGTTTTAACGTCGTTTTGCCTTGACAATGCCACTTCGCATGACGCTTCTGTGATGCAAACGTACATTTCGAGTACCTGCCATCAAATGTTGCCGCGATAACTTAATGCAGTCCTCTAAACTTACCTCCGAAAGCTGTTGTTGGAGTTCAGTATAAAAAGCGCCGTCAACTATCTCAACCTGCAAATCTGAAACATTTATTTGTTGTAAACAACAGGAGTAATCATTCCTGCATGAAATGAAGTTCGCCCTGATTCATTAGTTTGCGCTCTAAAAATTAGGCACTGGAACTACATCCATTCTGTAAAATTGTTCTCGCTGAAGCTGAACCACTGAAAAATTTCACACCGATGACTAATTAGTAGTTCGGGCGATACGGCAAACTGACCTGAAACCACATGGTGATAAATTACACTACACTACCTTCGACCGTTGTTTTCCTCACTTGTCGGGAAATTCGCCTTGTAAAGGCACCTAACCACTACTGCACCTAGTAAGGTTGGGAGGACAGAAAGGCACAGTAAAGGTACAGTAAAAGAAGTCCACGCTGTCCTCGACGCGTTCAAACGACACGCACTGAACAGTGTTCACTTACCGGTAAGGACCACTGACCATCTGTTGAATGCTGTCGGACAAACCACCAATTACCATTGCAATGAAGAACCGGAGCATATGTTCGACTCCTGGGTACGAACGTTGCTGTAATTCCATTTCACGTACTCCTAAGTCATATTAATTGCATATTGCACACTGCCTGGTCACGGCAATGAAATACACAGTGATCAAAATACCATGCAGTGTTCAGTGGTCGTCATGGCAAATACTTCGAAGTGACTGCTGTGGTCGCATTGGTGAGCTGAACCACAGTGCAAAAAGTTGCCACGATTTAATTTGATATTCTTCGACCGATAAGCCCACGGAACGCCCGGGAAATATAGGTAGCGCCGTTTTGGAAAGACTCACTGCACCCACCTACCGACAGTTCTTTACATCACGTCCCCGATTCATTTCCAAGTGGGCTTGGTTGATGCCAAAGCGCTGTCAGCCGGTTTACATGCAGTACATCTGGCGTACACGCTCGAATGAGGGATTGATAATTATTTCGCAAGCACTATACTTTTGTGAATTTAACGTCAAGCTTAGTGAACTATGGTATATTTGCTGGTCAAAATTTGTTAGAAGAACGACTGGTTTCCTGATTGCTGCCATCTATTAGATACACGCACGCGGTGAACTTCGACCACACATCCTGAATGAAATGTGTAGATACTAACTCATTTGCGGTTAATTGTGCCGTTTAGCTCGGACTCAGTGTCAAACTGGGCAAACAGGTGAACACTGACGGTGGCCTCTTAGACCACAGAGATAAAGTGCAAAGACACTAGTTGTTCACTTTCCGCGCAATTTAAAATCACCCTGCGAATGTAGATTGGAAACTCTGCATTCTTACACAGACGAAGCCGAGAGCAAATCAGTGAAGTATTCATCCTGATTACCTTCCGATTAGACCTAGCTAACAAGGTAGATGAGTGTTTATGAGATTTACCATGTCGACTTCGAAAAATGCTTGTCGCAAGAAATTACTTAGTTACCAATATGGATAAAGAAATGGGAACAAGCTGATTGTGAATATTCAGCAACCCTGGATATTACCGAACAGACTGATCTACGAACTGTACCAGTGCAAGCCTATGTGGTAACAACCTTGGAAAATTAGGTCTGCCGATTCTGTGTTTGCAGGAGTTATACGTTCAACAACTAATAAAGATGCATACCAGTTTTTTGTATCCCATTATACGCAAGCAGAACCTATCATTTTGCAGGAAGACTGCTTCAAAAGCAGCCGTCCCTGATAAGTAGTTACCTTTCCATAATGTCGAGAGGGGTCATCAATAGGGAGTTTAAGTGTATGCTGACAGGGGTTTCCGGAAATTTTACATCTAGGTAAACCTCGAATCATTCCAATGAGTACTGTCGTGCTCATCAACTGTGAAGCACAAAATGTTTGATGCACTCAGATGAAGATAGCCATTTAAGAAGTCTCCCTTTCAATGCCCATTCCCGATTGGTTGACAAACAAACAACGCTTTCGGAAGAGTGTAGCGGCGCTGAGCGATTATCGTTAATCATCTATTTTAATACACTAAATAATGTTTGTCCTCTGTTCATCGCCGATTGATTGTTTGTTCAAACAAGCGATCAGCACCTTAAAGTTCGTATCCGAAATCTCCTTAATCGATCTGACTTAAGACCGAGGATGTAAAAGCAGGTCCTACAATGCTTTTGAAAAACAACACCTGTGGTAGTATTTGTGAGTCGTCGTACGAGGTAGGTTTTTAGCATTTGCACCATTATTGCATGATACACTGGGTCTCACGTAGAATGAATATAGTGAGAGTTGTTAATAATTGAGTTATCTCGAGTCCCCTTGAAGAAAATGTGGACAATCTTCAGAAGACAGGACCAACCAGCGATAAACAGCAGCGTGACATGTAAACAATGGGTTTATCCGCAGGTGAACAAGTAAGAGAAAGAGTGGACATTCACTTTAAAAACGGAAACTGGACAAACAGTGCGAAGACACGCACAAACTTTGGAATAGGCAATTGGCACGCCACCCCATGTGTGTACAGAGAACATGGTGACCGCTAACGTTAACAAGAAAGACATTCCTCTGTTGATTTGTTAAAAGTCAAGCGGCCTTCAAATACTAGCTGAGGGGAAACTATGCGTCCGGTAGCGGCGTTTATGTGCGTCACTTCTCCTCGCACCATTCATTCTCTTTCTTAACCTGATAAGAAGTAGAGGGGAAAATGAGCGTTGGTTACTGTAACGTCTCCACAGTGGAACAAATAAAAGTGAAAAAGTGGCGCAATGAACGGTAAATCCTTAGGCACCAGTACACCAACTCAACTGCGCACTAATGAGCATCTCAATTGAGGAAGATTCGGAAATCCGGTTGACTTATACCGAACATAACTCACCTCGTACTGAAACCAAACCCGTAACAGAGAAATGTGTGCACCTGAAGGTTTAAGCTGATGTCGGAATATATAGTAAGGAAATGGGCCCAATGAAAGAACGTCCTTAAAGGCCAAACATTTCAATTAGCTACGATGTGTTCGGGTCTCTTCGGTTTACAGTCAGCAACTATATTTGCTGAGGTAGACAGAATGTTAGTCCACTTTAAGTACCACTCTTATGATGTAACCCAAGGGTGGGTAACTCAGGGTAGGCGGTTCCAGAATGAAATATCACGCCCAAAGGCCTGCTGTTCCAACACAACATCCCATGCGTATCGACCAGCTCTGAGAAAGCTCGTCAACACACTTACTACTAAGTAAGTCAGCAGTATGAATAAACAATGTGAGATGAACTAAAGAGACCAGTCGCAATAACCACTCCCCTGAAACGATACACACGTTCACAAGTGCACGAACATGCAGAGCACGTTGACAGTTGAGTTCTATACACAGGATTGGTAGCATCCGTATCGGATTAGTCTGTCACAGTGACCGAAGCCAAAAGAAGCCTGCACACAACACTTACCACGGCGGTCTGTACTGTACCACTTGCGGTTTCACTCACAAACCAAGTGTCCAATGTAAGCTCGGAGTACGAAAGGAAATCGAGTGAAGTTGGAAGCTACTTGGTGTAGCCGGTTAATGCTGATTAGTCAGTCTGCGGGCCAGTGCGAAAACCTTACCTCTTATAAGCTGGATAGAGAGAGTCCAATAGTAAGACCTAAACTGGGAATAAAAAAACTGAAAATAAAAGGCAAACAGTACAATGTCGGATCATGTTATTGCACCTTGGAAATGATAAGGAAGGAAAACAAAAATGTAAAGCTCGATTGAAGAAATAAAACAACCTGAAGAGACGACTCTGAAAAAATTGAACTACAGCCGGATTCGAACCAGCAAGAGAAACAACATCCCCAAACGCGGCAAACGTTCGGAGCGTCGGGGGCGGCTTCGCAGCTAAGCTGCCAGAACATTTGACGCGCATGGGCATCTTGTTCCGGTCGCTGGATTAAATCTAGCCGGAGACCATACTTTCAGCAGTTAGAGGTCGTTTGCTTATCAAACCGCATAACCAACATCATCACCGTGGATAGCAACACATCAGTGGTTCACACTGATGCCACGCGACTGATGCCACACAACTGTGAAAAAACCAAAACCTGCACAAGAGAGAAGGGAAAAACGAAGGGGACGAGAAAGGACCAAACTACTCAAAAATAGTAACTGCGTCTACTGTCAAACATTCTACATCAGGGTGCCTACACCTTGCAAGCAAACAAATAACCTACAAGTGAAAGTAAGGCGTCATTAAGTGCACTCATTTCACAGACAACTCGGCCAAACAACGACAACACAAACGCCATGGAGCTCGGTTAGCCACCGAGTTTGTCAGTCGCGAGGGCTCCAGCCCGGGAGACAAACCCGACCCACAGTGATCAACCCCTCAGTGAACGACTTCATTTCTCTATGCCACGTCATCATCTGTCCACCTTACGTCAGTCGACCGCAGCGTAGACAGAGTGCTCGGTGTGGCACGTGACTAGCTGGCATCCTCAGTGCATGACCTAATTATCTAAGTCGGTGAAAATGTAAGGACTGTGGTAAAGAATTCCTTTGACAATCACTACCAAACACCCACCTCCTAACCTCCTCGTTGCTTACTCGCAGGCACCACCCGATACGAGCGATCGACCGCAAACATCGTTAGTCAAATACCTAAAGACGGTTCACGTCTTCTGCCCTTGAGAAAGTAGCGCAATCCTCACTGTCGCCCTATATACCAACGACTCTAAAAGTGTAGATCGATTCACCGAATTGGACGCACTTTTGCAGTCGAGACATACGACGACTGTTGGCCGGCCGTACAAAGGACAGAATTGGATGAAGAGTAAAAATATGATTTACACATTCCCGCCCACGGAGAAACCCCGCCTACTCTTCCCTAACGCTTACCTCCCGAACCTCAGTGAGTCGACAGAGTATAATGGAGGCCAGAACCTTAGTAATAACTGGGGTCAAACTGATTCCCCTAAGGTTATCGCAAGAGCTCCTGATACCTTTCTTCAATATAGAAACTATTATCGCGTGACCTCAACACGGAAGGATGGTCACCGTCGTTTACACAAGTTGAAACAATTGAGTCAAAGCCTTTACCAACGCCTCCCACCGGCGGCGCGAGATCATCTAGGCCAACAGCCTTATTACGTTTGAGAGTCGAAATGCAATTGTGAATCTCAGTCTCAGCGGGTGGTTCTAAACCTACCGACTAGAATGCTAAACTACCAGGGATTTCAGCGAGATCTAATGCCCATTCAACCCATGTACCCCCGTGTCACATGCTACAGTACCTGCCTGCTGAATGGCTTGTGAGATTTGAGTCCAGTAGCTATTAGAATCTTCGGAGTGAGAACTACTAAGGCAGATTTCTAAGCTGGTTTGGTACTTATGCTTTGCCGACGGTAAATCCAGTTTCTCGACAACCAGTCGTTGCTGCCGGTGAGGTCGTTGATCAGCAGAAGTGAAAACGAAACGGCAACGCACTAACGCACGATCCGATTCCAATTACGACCATCAATAAGAACGACAATCCCGAATGGATCCCCGCCACCTATAACTAACGGTTAGGTGATCTTTCTGAAACCAGGCCTTATTCGGATAAGGAGGGCACCAAGTATAGCAATGAAGCGCACGATGTCTAAAACTAGCCCTGGCTAAAAATAGCTTATGCTCAATGCATAGCTATAACAGTCGCCCGCCATTATCCGAGCAGTGTGATGTAATCCCAAACCTGCTACCTAAACACTACTCGGTTTCACCAAGGCGGCCAACCTGAGCATTCATATTTCCGGGCAGAACAACTATATCAGAACCGCATATCGACCGAAGGAGAACGGCCAGATCCGAATAAAAGGTGTCCTTGACGTCGACGTGACCGCAGCCAGTTGGAGTGTAAGTAGACAATGAAAAGATTTCTGGAGGTTCTGTGCCAAAAGCTGGCCTTAACAGAACCCACCAGCCGGACGGCACATAGTCTATTGTTAACAGGAATCCAATCTACCAATGGAGCTGGAGCCGTCGTGCTGGGGACTACACCTACTATAGTCTGACCGGTAGCGGCGGCCGTGGAGTCACCCGAAGTGCATAATCAGTATCAGGTAGACAATGCGGGTGCAGTCAGTTCTCTACGGTGACTACCGTCCCGGATTCTATTCCCCCAAACTCAGCACATCGACATTCAACGAGTCTGACGTTCGTGCGAGAGCGGCCTGTTGACATCTGTTTTATGGTGCGAACATTGAAGGCACATATATTAATTCGTATTCTAGGTCTAGGTAAGAGACGAGGTAAGCCTGAAGCTGTGTTGGAAAGAGATGGAACTCAGTTGTATCTGTTGTGGGACCTGTACAGTAATTATCAGAAATGGAGGTTAGGAGGGGGCCTGAGAGCTAAGTTTGATAGGACAGTAGGAGAGGGGTCAGCAGTAGCATGTTTTCGCTTATCCATCCTGCTGTATGCAACAGATAGAGCGACCCAGTTTATACTGCGAGAAGGCCGATGCAGTACGGAATTACTGATGTAATTTTTCATAGTTGTGTGTGGGCTGAGATACTCTCAGGACGCCCAGACCTAGAGAGGAGAAGGATCAGAGTTTTCAACCAAAGCCTTCGGCTCAAAAGCCCGTACCGGAAGGCAGCGGGTAGATGGCAGTGTACCAGAACCGGTACATTTTTTCAGAAAAAGACATCAATCTTCTTCCAACCCCCAACCTGGAGGACTAGGAGACGGTGGTTTGTCAGACGTCTACTTACTGCCCTGTCTGGTATGAGTGGCTGTCGGTGTGGTGGTCACATCGTCCAGTTCAGCCCAATAGGTCCTCTAGATGCACAAGTCGTCACACCGCGTCAAAGTCCAGCTTCGTTGAGCCTAACACAAAAGCTTTGAGTATTGAGCCCTGTCCATATCCCTTATTTTATTTTTAAAAGGACGGACTTGCATTTTCTCTCCTGATGATTGTATGGCAGTTATGCATGAATGGCAGCCACTGATACACTTCCGCCGGTGACAGACTAAGGACAAAAACAAGGGTAAAATAGGATTGGATATTCGTAAACTGGGTGGAAATCGGAACGAAAGGTACTGGCTTCTAATGTTTTCAATTGTTACAATACAAAATGTCTCTCGCTGTAAAGCGACACAGGTTCAGCTCCTACCCTGTTTTTCGTTCATTGTACGTGAGCCATATGCCAGTGCACAAAGATTCGTTTACACCAAGGTATACTAAGGACGACGTGTTCGGCGTTCAAAATTCGGAGAGAACTCCTCCACTTCACCTCGCAGTATGACCTTACAAAGTTGGCTAGTAAACTTGACGTCCAGTGCGTCCAAATGTATTAATTTCTCACTTCCCATTCATAAGGGGACGTACCGTCACCAGCTTTTGGTCAGCTCTCCCAGTACAAAATGCAAACAGGCGCCTTCTTACGTCTTAATTCGTGTCATTAATATCAAAACGTATAATTTTACCCGCCCCCCCCCCGTCAACAGGACGTATGTGTACTCCTCACTGCCTACGTTGTTCACCCGTAATTTGTCATGTATTTATGGTTAAGAAGACTAAAATTCACTATGAATTCATAGGACATTTGTCAAAAAGCAGAAGTATCCTTCTGTCCGGCCCCATTAAATTTGCCGTTCCAATATTTTAAATCAATTCGTTTGTGTTCAACTTTTGCCAGATGCTCACCATTTTCGCTCCGTTCCAAGTCTGTGTCCATAACCAAGCCCATGGTTTTTTTTGTCCGTCAAATAGCACGGTTCTCATTAAGTCTGGCATTTATAAAATAGCAAAATTAATCTAACTGCTTAGATGGTGTCTATCGGAAAAGTACTTGCGAAAATACTGAATATTCACCTCCGAAGAGCTTGAAGCAACTTGTCAGTTTGATATACAGGGAAACCACCTTTAGACCGAAAACAAAGCATGCAAGGTAAACCTCAGTATGGTTACCAGAATACTCACCAACAGGTTATCTCGCGCGTAGATAATGTATTAAACAACAATGAAACCTATAGCGAATTAGCGTCTGATCATATTCCGCTTGTGTGGAAACAGACTGGGTTGGGAAAGAACGGCTGTATGAGCACAGGAAGCGCCATGAGGGCTAAAGAGCAGTGAGCTTTTCAGAATTTATGGAGGTGCTAGATTCAAAAAAATTTGTGGTGGAAAAAACAATGATGAACGTTCTGAACTTACGTGAGAGTACACAAAATTAAGCTACACTGTGAGAATGCATCTCACACAAACATCTGACAAACGATTAGCGGGAACTCGTCTTTTTGAAAATCTGAAACGGTTGGTTCCTTTCATAAATTTGAACAGTAAGAAGACAGTAAGAAGAAGCAGTAAGAAGACGGACACTGGTAGATGCTAACATTTCCTATTGCCTCTTCAGTACCAAATAACAATAACCAGAAACATATATATGATACTAATGGGATGGGGGTGAAGAAATAAAATAGCAAATGAGGTGAAGAACGACAGGAACAGAATTATTAAGTCCATGGGAGTCTAAGGCTTACACGATTGTTTTTGTACACACAATACTGGCTTGAGACGACTAATCGCGACCGCCTCAGCAGAACGCAGGAAACGCGGGTTAGCGTGGCGAATTATAATCCTGAATGTTAATTCTGGATTAATCCGGTGACCAGTGGCCAACATGGGCCTGGCGATAGACGAGGCCGGAAGTTTACGTGATCCCCAGACGAAGGAAGTAGACTGCGCAGTCACATTCTGAACCCATTTCGGCAGATGTTCCTTCATTCTAGAGTTCAAGCACCTATCGGTTCCGCCGATGTAACTTTCATCGCAGTTACACAAATTGATGAATACAGTGTGAACTGGCGCCAATAGGTTGGTCTCCCTTCACTGAAGGTAACGGCAGCTTCCGAGTTTGGTCAATGACTACGATTTCAGCTGCAGCGTATGCTCGCTTAATGGATGCGACTAGACGTTTTGTGGTTCAAAGTGAAGAAGCGTCACCTTTGAATGGTAGCTCAATGTAGACTTTCTTCTTCTCGACTATGGGAACCTTATCTCTTGCTACACGCTGTTGGCTGTGTCTATTGATAAATCATAGAGGATACCCATTATCCTGCAACGTGGTTGTAAGCAGTCGGAGTTCATCACCTAAACATTCTGATGAACAAATGCGTCCGGCACGCATAAACTATGTTCTGACCAATGCTCGCTTGTTCTTCATTGGTGTGAAGCTTGCGAAGTGAGTGTACTGACCAGCCCAGGTGGGCTTTCGATGCACACCTTCTCACTGAATCTCCATCCTGGCGACCCATGAGGATGTCTAAAAACGATAGGCATCCGTTCTTTTCCGGCTCATAAGTGACTGTCAGATTGGCATGACAAGTGTCGAACCGATTTACCATCTCATCGATTATTTGCGAAGATTGCGCAAACATGAGTATGTCATCCACATAACGTTTGTAGAACGGAAGTGACGAAATGTCTCCAGCAATTCGCCTTTCTACCATCAGCATGAAAAAATCCGCTAGCATCGGTCCTAACGGGCTCCTCATGGTGACATCGTCTATTTGTCGATTAGGGTTATTCTGGGAACTGAAATTGATGTCCTCTTTACACAGCAATAGAGACAGTGTGATCATATCCGTAGGAATTTTCACATCATAGCCTTCAGTCTCGACCAGATCGCATGTAAATTCAATTATCTCGTGCAATGGAACATTTGTAAACAGTGACTGAACGTCTACCGAACACATGACTTTGTCTGATAGGTTAACTTTGTCCAGATCTTCAATTAAACTGAATGAGTCCCTAGCAGTATATGTATCGAATTTCTGTTTTAATGGAGTCAGAGCCTGTACCAACCAAAGAGCCAGCTTGTGTTGTGGGGCATTGCTCATAGATACAATCGGCTTGAGTGGCACTCCTGGCTTGTGTTTTGGGTAAGCCATACAGTTGCGGTGTTGACGAACCACTGGGTTTTGATGATTTAAAAGTACTTTGATCAATTTTAAAAAAGGAAGACGAGTTCCCGTTAATTCGTGCAAGTTGCTCCGACGCACTGCTAGCCTGAAATGCAAGACTGTTTGGGAACGGGTGAAGATATGTTTTCTCTCCGACTGTTTAACAAAAGGTCGTCGACCACGGTTTATCCTGGAATGTTTGAGAATAAGTGGACTGAAACCAAGCATTGGGAACCTAAAGCGTATCAGCACCGCTCACATTGAGACTGTACAATCGCGTAGCATAGAATTATGTCAAACCCATGCTTGTCGTGTGTATCTTGTGGTGAACCTACCGCCTCTGTGTCGCATAACGTTTGTTAATTTTTGCAAAATGGTTGTCGATCGAACGTATAAACTGGGTCTAGAACGTCTTCACAAGTCTCTGGAGAAATCAAAAGATGAGCCATACACTCGAGATCCCAGTAAGTACGTTCTGAACTTATCTTCTATACCGGTAGATGTGCTACAGTTGGAAGTATTGTCGTTAGGACGTAATTACAAAGTTCATTCAAATAAGCTAGACCGCATATCAGCAGAGACCCAATTTGAGAAACTTTTCAACCACTCATCAGATGTGCATATTACTAGCTTGGAAAATCATGATTGGTTTAAAACAAAGCTGACTGACATTGCCTATGAGTTCATAATGACACCATCAAGAGATAAGTGTGCTCCCACAGCTCGCCACGTTAATCCGCGTTTCCTGCGTATTGCTGAGGCGGTCGCGATTAGTCGTCTCAAGCCAGTATTGTGTGTATAAAAACAATCATATGTAAGCCTTAGACTCCCATGGACTTAATAATTATGTTCCTCTCGTTCTCCACCTCATTTGCTACTTTATTTTTTCACACACCCCATCCCATTAATGTCATATATGTTTCTGGTTATTGTTATTTGGTACTGAAGAGGCAATAGGAAATGTTAGCATCTACCAGTGTCCATCTTCTTACTGCTATGTTCAAATCAAACGATTAGTCTAGTACAATATGAAACAACTGTGTCAATAGCTTTAAGCGGACACTGACCTGCTCTTCCTCTTGCGGAGTGAAGTCACATTTAATATTGAATGTCTTTCTAATTTCTTCCGGAGTTTTGCCTTTGATCATATTGGCAACAGTTTTACAACAAACGTCCAACAGGCCCTTGATGTCCAAGTAGTTAGCCGCCAACATAAGTTCAAACAAGGTTCCTTGATCTACTCGTAAAAACTCTTGATCCCAACTGGGTATGTCATCGGTTCGGCGCTCTTTGTTCTCATCGTCTTCCTGTGGTGGTGGGTCGTCTCGATGATAAGTACACCACTGAATAACTTTGCGCAGTATACCTGCGTTGACATTGGGAAGGGGAACAGGCTCCTCATCCTCTTGTTCCTCCAGTCCCAGGTCTGTGGGGGGAATCATATACTGTAACGTAATTAGTAATCAAAACATTTGTTGTCATTTAGTTGCCTGTACGTACGGCTTCGTGCATGCACAGACCAATGGTTGAAAGATGGAGTCAGCTAACGTTGACTCTTCTTGAATAGCGGAAGCAGAAGACATTCTTCAAGTCACCATCATTACTGAGTCGAACCTGTGGGCATGACGGCTCCGGGCTGTCGCTGGGCCACAGTGTTGCAGAGTAACAAATACGCATAAATTTATAAGGGATAAACGGAAGAATCAGACAGCAAACCAACAAAAACAATCGAATTTCACGAAACAAAAGGGTCGGCAAGTTTGCGGACAAATGCCCGAAATATAGACGCCGCGAGATACACACGACTGTAGCAGCTTTTCGCCGTTGTCTGTGCGTTGTGCACAAACAACAAACAAACATCCCAGCCGCTTCTATTCTGAAGAAAGACGATCAAGCTGAATATTTGAATCGCACGATAGTATCATGATGTCTGAGTGTTTAATCTGACTCAGAAGCTCAGCCAGGGCCTCGTAGAACACATCTTTGGTAGCATCCAAACAGCCGCCTTTTGGAGCATACACCGATATAATGAAACAAACGCTTTCCTAATTTGGAGGTAAACATTACGGAAGAACAGGCAGGGTTTCGCCCCGAGCGGGGATGTATAGATCACAGTTTCACTTTTCTTCAAATTTTGGAGCAGCGTCATGTGCACCGCCGGTCAACAATTGTTGTATTTCTCGACT
>QNGE01004224.1:0-65778 GCA_008508345.1 Paragonimus westermani
TGAAAAGAAGCTCTTCATCAAATGTCTGAACGATTATGCGCCTGATCTTTGGTCGCATATTTCCATCGAACTGTCGATGAAATATCTATTTCGGCTTAATACGTCTCGAAAGTGTTGTAGTTCATCCGGTGGGATATCTCGTACACATATCATTTTGGCTGTGTTTGTTGAGTGGCAAATCAAATTGCGCTTGTACTTTGAGGGAGCAAAGTTAAGAAAGTGTTTGCACTGACCAGTGTACTTCTTCTTCCTCATGGACTGACCTTTGATCCGATCCATTATTTCTGCGAAGCATGGCAACATCTAGAATTAGTGGACGGTTGTTGGCATCCAGTCTGATCCTGAATAAAATACTATGATGCCTACTACTGAAGTAAGCTAGTACATTCCGGGTATCGTATTTTGTGTCTGCCATGCGGGATGTACTGTCTACGTAGCGTTCACGAAGAGGGCAGTTAACAACGACGTCAAGTAGCTCATTAGTTCCCAGCTTGTTCATGAATATGTCTGTCCTAATTGATATCCCAGCGTTACGCCATCTTTTCTGCCAACATAGCTTTCCTCTTAATTGAAACGGGATGTTTGAGACACAAGGTGGTAGCATCTGTTCCATTTCGTCGATTGGATTGCCGACGATGAAATGACTGCTATCCATGAAAATTCAAAGATGATCAGATTACCCTCCTAACATCAAGTTCGTGAATAACACAGTTACGTCTGAATCAACCGCGCCGACGAAGTCAGAAGTGTCTTTTGCATTGAGTGTAGTCAATCGAGATTTGATTGGGTTCAGCAGCTCCACTAGCCACCAAGCTAAAATGATGCAGCAAATGGCATCCATCAAGAATCGGTCTGAAGGGAAATTTGCCTTTGTAAACTTTAGGGAGACAATGCTAGTCTGATGCAATGGAATATACATGCATCAACCATATCTAATTGTTTCTTATTATGCAGTGATTCGTGTAAGTTTTCCTACGTGGCCATTATTTTATCCGCATTGTTTTCGTTTTAGCAAACTCCGATATGGCAGATAGCAGAGACACATTTTTTCGATATAATCGATCTTTTATTACAGCACATATGGAATCCTCAGTTTTATTAATTAGACAGAATTGTCCAATTAGTTTGCATCTCCTTTGTGGTGTAAAAACTTTCCAGCTTCAATAAACTGTTGTTCGGTTCAGGCCGAGACTATTGCCATCAAACTTTAGAAATTATGACTGTCCAAGAGCCAATTACTTCACAGCCAATTGAGACCCGAGCATGCGTCAACCTCTTGGCAAAGGCACGTCTCGTAGCAGGCAGGTATGTCTGTCTCACGTATTCATCAGCACTCCCTATCTTCTCCAGTAAACTGTGATCCAACTTATTCTTGTGATTTCACTGATCTATTTAGCTAGTTCTAGCTTTTACGGATAACTTGCAGGTACTCAATGTAATTGTAAGAGCTCGATAAGGCCTAACAAAGTGTTCTTGTGCATCTCAGCCTGTTGAGTGCGAGCTTCGAGGGGCAAAGTTATGGAAAGTTATGCCGTGTGATTAATGTGTAGTTTACTCAGTAATAGCATTCGGCTGGGTCTGCGGTAATAACTGAAAATATACGAATCAGTAGAGTCCACTTTATGGGTAGCACAAACATCGACCTTAACTGATTTATGGTCTATGCAGCTCAAAACAGAAGGAGAACAATTCAAATTCGCGTTACACATCACGCTCCGGTACAATATGCATAAATCAATTCTAAGTGTTGGCAACCACAAACTGAAACGCATTTAAGTAAGCTGAAGTCATTAGCTCAAATGCGGTACTTTCTTGTGATTTTCTGCATGAATTTACCAGGGTAATTTCTAGCAAAGTGACATTTGAAATTAAGTTGTTCTGCCAGAGTGTTTCGAAAAGTTTCATTAAAAAAGAACAAGATTTCCGTTTATTTTGACATAGATGAAGAAAAAGAAGGGAGATTCAACCCGGCTACGAAGACGTTACATGTTGTCGAAGCCGTTTTAAAAATTCCTGATCGCTGTCTAACAAAACTTAAATCGGATAAAAGAGCACCGTCTTGAATAAGTTGTGTATTCCATCAACATTTTCTTGCAAATCAACTAAACGTCCGTTGATAAACCCCAGGGTGTCAATCGATGGCTCGACTTCAAATCAATATCCTTGAAAAAAATGGGCCAATAAGAAAATGCTCAACGGTAACTTCATTTTCAAACGGAAATATTACAATGTTGACCTTCCTGCTGGCTTAAACGAAGGCGTGCTTTGATATTACGGAAAACAGGCGTTTGATAAACCCTGCCTTATGGAGCCTTTTAAGAAGCATTTGTGGATTACATTATGGTTGTGAACACAATTTACAATAGCCCCCACTGATAGCTGAGAGAAGGATGTCGTTCGTTACTTGGATCTTCATCAAAATGTAAATGCTGTGCGTCTGTACAGATTGTTATGATCTTTGACTGGAAGTCATCCGGTGATTATGGCCATTCACTGTAAGTTTTCCTTCTTTCAGGAAAACCCACGGCTTTCCTGTTTTACCTCTAGCTGAAATTCTAAACGTTTGTAAGATGCAACTTGATTGTGACCCTTTCCAGTTTTGTTTATACTCTCATTTTATCATAATTGTGATGTACTGTATAGGTCAGTGAAACACTACATGAAAAATTTTATACAGAACTGTTTCTTCTTATCACTAGTGATATGTATCAGAGGAACTCAAGGTTTTAGAGTAACCATTAATCAAACGGTCATTTGAACCGACTTGTTGACCACTACTGCCAAATAACCGTTTTGGTAACTGTTATTTCAAGATGTTGCACTGTGACTACCTAAGTGATGCGATAATGTAAATTGTGGTTGGGACGAATCATTTGTGGCCGGTTGCTAGATGGCCAGGAAAAACTTACCACCGGCTACTGAATATCAAAAGAACACACTAGTTTTCTGTTGGTTCACAGCTTATGATTACGCAATGGAATCGCAGTCGAGTAAACCACTTACAAGGAACATCGTTGAACAAACCTCATCAGACGCTCTCAACTGACTCAGTCAGGTCAGCTGTGGTTCAAAGGTTGTTATGTGGTTGACAATAAAATACGTAGATCGTTACAGCATTCCAGCAAATAACACCGGAACGGACGTTTATCAACTTCTCCGTAATCTTTTCTACGCCCTCTGCATCCCATGTGTGTAGGAAAAGCTGACGGAGCGCGGCCAACATTACTGCTGAGTGTAATCAAGGTCGTTTACCAGCTCACACATTACGAACTTCTGTTCACTTTCTTTTTAGAATGCACTCCTGGTCAGATCCATTCATCCGTAATCTGTGTAGTTCTACAAATCGCATTTCCCGCTCTCAGCAAAAGTGGTGTGAGGGCAACATGCAACTTGCACCCTATCGTCATATGTTAGCATACCCCGAAGGAACACGTGATTTTACTACACACATTCACACAGATTCTATTTCCACTCACCGTTTTTTAATGGGATGTCAGGCATTATCTAGCACAACTGTTCTCTAGTAGAACTACTCTACTTTCCTAGGACGTACAAAAACAGTGACGCCATATGCAAAGGGTAAATGTAAAAAGTATTAATAATCTTTGTGGCAAACTCAGATTATGTGCACTTCATAAACCTTAATTGAAGAATATGATTTAGCATTCATATGGTGTTCAAAATGCTGTTAATTACGAAGAGTAGACAGATTGTGTTTTTATATGCTGGCTTGGTCATTCCGCTTGATATGTTACGAATTAATTGAAATCCACGATCGCTGTCAGCCTCAGAGGCTATGTTCAGCATTAATCGGCATCCGACACTAATTATGCATAAGCTCTTGCCTTGGACAATCGCTTGCTTCTTGTGAACCTTAAGGATTAGCCACTTTCTTTGGCTGCTGTGCACATTTCTCACACTGACAATACTAAACTAGATGTTATCGTCTCAGAACATGTATTTTCATTCGATGTCGGTGGGCGTAGCGTCTTCGATGATGCATGAAGATAATTTCCCATCTTTGTTAGTAAGCAGAAAATTGCATTTTAAAAAGAAACATAGAGCTAGAGTGACTTGTGCGAGGCAGGCCGGTGAGTCAGCAATATGAAGCAAACGGTCGTTAGCAATTTGGTTTGTAGACAAAAACTAGTTCAATCAGGAGTACTGCGGTAACCAGCTCTCGGACCAACCTTCATTGCTGCAACTGTTCGTTAAGTTTGATTGGACGCGATCGGTGTTCGTAGACTGAACGCTATATGAACCGTATTCCAACTTTCATCAACCTCGTGATATGCTGTATAATAAGGCTACACACGTGAGTACAACTGTTTAAATTATTTCAGACATCTCTTTACAGCAAATAATCTCAACTTGTCTGATATAATCCTATTAGGAGATTTCAAGTGAGTTACATTTTAGATGTCGCTTACAAACACACTGTAATTAATTTTTCAGGGAATGTCATCACTAGTACAAGATTGGTGACAAATAAAACCATCGGAGCTAATCGTCAGAGTGGATTATTGGGAGGTACACTTCATGCCCTCAGCAATGACCATGTGCTCTATCAAGTAACCTCAAAAAATGCTAACATAGGAAACCTTCATGGAAAAAAAGAGCCATTGAAAACCAATTGCTGTCTGTTATTTGAGTTACCTAGCACCGACAACCACGTGGTGTCCGGCTGGCTATCTTATGTAAACAGTATCAGTTTCTCATATTCTCTGTAATTATCTAAGCGCAGAGCGATTATGTGAAACAAATGAGAACAGTGAGGTCTACTCAGCTGTTCACAATGTAACAAATATTGTAACAAATATATATTGTAAAAAATATATATACAGATATACATATATATGGTGACAAATGTTGTGATATTGTGCACTGTGTAATTGTCACGTGTAACACTTCGCTGATATGATAAAGCATGCATACCTGAACAAACAGTCTGCTAAGGTTTTAATCGAGTAAAACAGGATTTAACATGTCCATGGCGGTAAACCTTTAAATTATGATTTTTTTCCTGTACCTAGGCTAGCGTGTACATATAGCTGGCCACTGATTATCAACAGGATTTCAAATTATGTATTCTGTTAAATCCATGGGGCTGAAAGGTTCCAATCCAAACGATAAGATTGTCGGAGTGAAGAACATAACTTGTTCACCAACCGCATAAAAGAGTCAAGGACATTTGTCAGTTCATACGTTTAATTTCTAAAACATTGTGCCTCCTTGATCCAGTTCACCAGTAACGATGGAGAACATACATCGCGAGATGTTAACATTTCGTTTACTCTCTTCAGTCACGAACGTAAAACATTAGAATATATAGGACATGCGGTTAGCAACACAATAAAAACATTCAACCATTGGGTTTACATGAAACAAAGACTGTCGTCAGTTCTAGGGCGGACAAACTGCGAGAGTCAACAGTTTACGCACACACAGAACCGGACGGTGAATGTTGATCAATACTGCCTTGGAGGAAGCAAGCAGTTTGGGGTTGAGATTACGCAACAGAACCTGAAACGAGTTGGCTGGGTCAACAAAGTCACTTGTTATCATGATGTGCTTTGTGATGGATGAGGTCGGAATTTGTCTCAATCGTTCTGTTACCAATGTCTTTTGCGACACGGCGTATGTTCAGCCATTCTCTGTCGTAGGCACCGATTTATCCTGCCGATATAAACGTCATCGCAACTGCAAGTGAACTGATAGGTTGCATGTGAGACAGAACATTTCGGTAGTCACGATTACGAATAAGCTGAGCGACACCCTTATTTGTGAGTAGCACTAGCACTTCGGTCCCCAAGAAGCAGTTCTCTTTGAACCTACCTGTCAAAGGCGATCGTATCGCAAGTGACGTGAGTCAAAAATTAGAGTCTGCTCTAACTTGTACATTACAGTAGTTTACCCAGCTTACACTGTAATGAAATCTTTCATAGTGCAACAGCCATTCAGTGCAGCTGACCTACCTATGTGACAAAGAAGAGCAGGGTAAAACAACACTCATCACAACCAATGTTTATGCCATGAAAGTTCTCACTTCAGTCAACGTGATATCGGAACTGGGGCAGTTCTTTCACAACAGTCGGAGACGATTAAGTACTTCAGCCAAGCACTGACAGAAGCAGAGAGAAAATATCCTATCACGGGAGAAGAATATCTAGTCGTCCTCTGGGTGCGAGGAAAGTGGGGGACTAATGTGGTAAAAAGTCGTTCAAAAAAAACACGATGTTTTTGTTCGACCCCCATTTTCCCGCACCAAATGCGCGCTCGCGTTTATGAACCGGAATTCCAGTCAACAATGTAAGCGGCAGTTTGCATACACAAGTCTGTGCACTGCAGCCTGGTTTATGCATGTGGCTGATGCCTTCTTTTATGGGGTTTTCGCGAAGTTCTTGCCCGCCTGTCCGATTTCGTTGAGTGATGGCTCGTCCAGTCGCCCTTTTTGTCCGCAATCCATCTGTTGTGGGCTTCGACTATCTAACTACCACGTTAAGATATTCCACCGAGTGTTGGAATAATCGCGCCTCCGACTTAGACACCGGTCAAAGTGTACCTTCGAAACTGAAATTGCAATATGCGTTTCACACCTTCTGCAACATAAATTCGAACGATTCGGTTTGTTTAACTTAAAAAATGTCAGCCATAGACGTGAACTTTCGCGTTCAAACATACGCAGAAAATTCATCATTAGGACCGATCGCCAATAGTTAGAAATCACTTTAACACCATCACTGCTACTTATTCTAACTTAAAACGATTTTGCTTCGTTGCGTGTTTGAAGATGAGGAGTTCGTAAATCTTTTTGTCTGGTACCGATCTCTCCTGATCATCACGGTTGTGTATCAAACTAATGGTTTGAACAGTGAACTATTTTTCACTTGTTCAAACTGAGTCTCTACAGATGAGGAACCACCTTTAACAGCATTAGGAAGCGTAATCTGAACAAACGTGATATTTTAACTCGAGTCTAATGGGTTGACGGAATGCCGGTTGTGTGTTCACCTAGGTTGGAAACAATAGGTATTCGTCTTCCATTGTACCAGTATTCGGATGTTTAACAATCCGTATACCTGTTTCTTTGTAAACAATAAACATTCGAATATAAACAGTACTTGACTGGCCACAGATACGAAACTCTCTAGTTCTAAGATTACCTTAAACGTTAGAGTATTATTGAACCCTACTCAGCAAACAATGTAGTCCACATTTTGAATATACGAGCTGGATAAAATGAAGAGTACTGAGCACTACTAATTCGGACAAGTGTTGTCTGGTGTTCTGATAAGATGACAGTACATCGAATGAGCAGACCGGTTTTGTCAGCATGGCCTGTTTTCATAGTAGGAAAAAGGTGGAATTCCTTTACACGTGTAGGTTTGTTAGTAAGTTGTTTTGTCGCTGTTTAATTCGTCCGAAACTACCCGTTGAAGTCATGAGAATGACAGAGTAGCGAACAAGGCTTGTTTCCTGTGTTTGATCATCAGGCTAATTACAACGCAATAAACATGAAAGCACTAACTAGAGTGAGTCAGTATAGTTTATGGAGGGCGTGTTTGATATTAGTCACGCAGTCACTGTTCCAAATCGCTGGTTTGATTGTTTGTGTGCCAGGGTAGGTTGTGTCCGCAAGAAGATCAGGGTTGCACAATTAGATGTTATTGGCCTCGGCAACGGTCAACATTTAGAACATCACCATTTTTAATCGATTTCTTGACACTCAGCAGACAATCGGAAAAGCACCTTTCTTACTGAAAGGATGATCAATGTCGGTCAGATAAGTAGCACTCGCGCTTGAAGCGGTTTTAATCACACCACTGTTCAAACACACAGGATGATGTACACGCATTGTCAGACAGTCGCCCGGTAGTGAAACCAAAATATGATGTTCGACACGAGCAACTAAATGAGCACACAAAACAACCGGTTGCAGAACATGGAAGTTTGTCTTTGATTTATGACATGATAACGCGTGTTGAACGGAAACACATGCATACCTGAGCTGCGAACTAGGTCGTTTTGACTAACTTTCTGGGCTTTCTTGAGATAACTTCGGTCATGGGATCCCTTTTGAAAGAAGACTAATATACGCAAGTTTTTTATTCACAGTTTCAACTGTACCATCTGCCACGTCTTTCGAATGAAATGCATTGGATAGGCGTTTCGCTTGAACACTTCGGTTTCGCTTAAACACTTCGGTTTCGCTTTTGATTTAGCGGGACGGAACTGCCAAAATGAATGTACTGGCCACTCCAAGTCTGTTTTCTGTACACCCTTCGTCGAATTGAACCGTCTTCTCTTCTCACTAAGACAACGTTCAAAAAATGTATTTGACCATTGTTGTCCGGTTCCTTGGTGAATTTAATACTGCTATGGACTGAGTTAAAAGCTGCCATAACTCTGTTCATTTTAGCATTCTCGCTGAAGACTCAAAAAATATAATCAATATAGCGTTTGTAAAATGTAAACTGTTCAATGACCGCACTCAGTTGGTTAGTCTCCAGTTTGCTCATGGAAGCGTCAGTTGCCGGGGGACTTCGAGACGAACCCGTTGCCGCTCCAACTCTCTGTCGGTAGATCGCAGTGTTGAACAAAAACTGAATTTCACTTGTACAGATCACCAGCAATTCTCTCAGTTCATCATTTAGGATGTTCATATGTTTGTTGTTACCGTCGATGTGATCGCATAACTAATCCATTGTCTCTTGTAGAGACACGTTCGTAAATAGTGTGGCGACGTCAAATGTGAACATTCTTTGATTGTTTAGGCTTGAGTCTTGGATTGTGTCAGTGAAATGAGACGTTTATCGGCGACTGTGTTTTGCTCACTTCGTTTTTCTGACTCGTCCTAATTACTGTTTCCACACTTGTTGGGTTGTAATTATCCTGATAATCAGACATAGAAGACAAGTCTTTTTCGCTACTCTGTCATTGCTGTTTAACGAGCTGTTGCAAACCGCACACGTCTGGTTGTTTTGTGTTTGTGAGTGGAGATGATAAAAAGAGTGCAATTAATGGTTAGTTGAAAGGTAGTTATTAAAGCTTTAGAATTGCGTGATTTTGTAATATACTGCGACTGGTTTGTTTTACATAGACGGATCCCTAGGTTACAAATATGTGATTATTTATCGAATAGCATGGATGTTTTAAAATGCCCGAATCCCATCATACATTAAGGTCATGAATTTATGCAATCAAATGCCAACCAGCATACATTGTTTAGAAGTGTGAAAGTGGAATCAGTAACATTTTGTTTCACAATTTATGTTGTGAAAGTCTTCCTAGTCGGTCTGCAAGTACTCACGTCTGATCGTCTACTCTGCACAATCCGACGAAAACCGTGGAAGTATCTTAGAACAATATGTTGTCCACTTACAAGTGAAGTGATCTCAAGGTCTATAAAGCAAACAATTAGGGAAAAAGTTACTGGTGACTGTATGTAATTAATTAATGGTACCCTCATTGACATACCGGAGTTTACGTTGATTGGCAGTCGTGTACCTCAATGCGTTTACACTATCGAACTTGTGATGTTTTACATGGAGTGACGTGTTGCTTTATGCCGTTCGTAGACACGGGTGGTACATATGGTATTTGGTTGGCCTAATATCGACCGATTGGGTGTTACTGGGATTGACACAGTGCAGCACATGTTAGGTATACGTGGTGTACAGCTTTTGCACAGTTAGACCAGTTAGTAGTGCGTGATCCGGCAAACAGACAGAGTGATTATCTAACTGAAAAAATTGAACCAAAACAGTTAACTGATTGTCTACTTGAGGAAAGTCAAGATTCTCTTTGATATTTGTTTGTAGAAGACTCCGTACCGGTAAACTCACCTCACATTTCCTGTAGAAACTTTAGTATTCTCAGTTATACCTGATTGAGTTGGTTAACTAAGTTTTCCACTGGTTCACAAAATGTAGCCACCGTCCACGAGTGCACAGAGAAAGTTGATGATTTCTACTTCTTGCATATCATAGAAGCAACCATCCCTAGCCCACCAAAACGTTCAGGAATAAACGGAAATGGGTGTGAATTTCAAGAGGTGTGATATTTGGTCACCCTTGCTGAGTTCTTAACAACTCTTTGTCGCTGAATTTTCACAGAATAACTCGTAAAAACACGGGTACGGTAAGTCAATATTCAGCAAGTTCACTATGATTTGTGTCAAGTGAAATTTTGTTTATATGTTATTTTTTAGATTGGATTTCGCAATAATAAGCAAAACGTCTGCCTTTACCAACCGCAAACATCTGCCCGCGTCCGACATGGTTGAAACCTCGCAGCCTGACTGAACAAGGTTACTTCCAGCTACGTGAGTGGCAACTTCAACAAGTTGCGTAACCAGACATCATTCAGGCAGAGACTGGGTTAAAGTGAATAGCTTGTTTGAAGAAAAAAGCTATCATACACTCAGATCTCAGTTGTAAATCAGTGTACGATTGATAGACATTTTGAATATTACTGTGAATAAAGCATCTCTGGAATATCAGATAGAAAAACCAAAAAATTCGAAAGCCTGAAATTTTCTGGCAACAAATCAACCTGTCATTCCACCAGATCTTGATACTCATGGAGTCAGACGTTACAGTATCACTGACCATAACCAACTGGTAATACTCAAGTAGTTTAAACAGCTAACCGTTTGCTGTACCCTAAAATCAGTGGACGTTTCTTTCAGACGATCGGGCTGTTCCAAATATCTCCATGGTGTCTTCGTTACTGTATTCTTTTGAGGCTTTCTGTCAGCCTGTGCTTGACAACAAGACGGTTTCATGTCACAAATAATCTTTTACGGATAAAGTGATGAAACAATATCAACGGAAATTGTCAGCTTGGAACTAAGTGTGCGACAGTTGAAAGATGGTTGACGGTTGAATAGAGCAAATAAAAGTTGGACTGTTCTGAAACAGATGAACTCATGTGATGTAATATTACTCTGCTCGTCTTTTGTGAGCTTTGTATGAAACAGGACACTTTCTACACACTGAGTGGAAGTGATAAATTTAACTCTCAATTAAAACTTTTGGTGTATTTGGACACAAATTCCGGTATTAACTTTGCCACTATAAGCCAAACACGCTTACATTAATGTATATTGTTCCATGATTGCAACACTACAAGTGAGCTTAATAGCGCGTGACAGAAAAAAACGTAGTTCCCTATAAGTGGATTCAAAACACACATTAGATTTTCTCCCAATTACCTAACAACAACCAGGAAAAAGCTTACCAAAGAATGTATTGTGTTTTATCTCATTTGGTTCCCGAATCTCTCAGGTTTCAGGCAGAAAAATGCCCAGTTAGGCTGAATAAATGACTTCGTTCTAGTTCGTAAACAGAGTTGATAAATGCAAACCCAGAAAGCAGATTTGGAAATGATAGACAAGTGTTCCAAGTTCCCCGTCACTAGACTGTTCAGTTGTGACTGGGCTTGTGTTGATTGTCATTGAAATTATGCATTCACAAATGGTGTTATGGTTATTAGTTTGCTGGAGGAGTGTTGAATCACCTGAATTGAACCATCCTTCACCTTTTATTCACATGTTTTTCACCTGTTTGCTTCCAATGAACCAAACATTTCATGCCTAATACTAAACATATTATGGTTTAAACAGCTACAAAAGATAGCATCCTAAAAAAGAATTTTGTAAAAGTGCAGGGTGCGTTTGTAATCTTTGGTCAATTTCAACATTAGATTATTAAGAGTAATTAACATGCTGATAATTGTGGTTACTTCAAGTGCATTTTGGGTGCAGACAAGCAGGTGGTCATGTTCACCACAACACAGTTATATTAAAAGATATTTTGAGGGAATTCAGTAAGCTCATTGCCAAGAGGCGGAATACAGAGTAATCAGTTTACTCTTGGCTGAAGTTTTAACAGTGTACATCGGCGATTCACTTCATGAAGTAAACGTCTATTGAAAACCTCATTTGTGCTAATCAAAATTCTAGACAATTCTGAGTCGTAATAATCGAAATTATACGTTCATATACTGCGAATTAAATCAGACCACAAAAATATTGAGATTATGTGACTGTGCCTTACAGACATTTATTATACCTAAACCGATACACCACCTTCTTTACGGGAAACCGCACAACCAAAACGCAATATGAAAACCCTAGACGACGGCCGTTGTACTGAATTAGATTCACAAGGCAACTGATTTAGGTTTTCTTTCGGTTGTCTAAGTTCATCATGGTAGGTTGTTAGCGGATCAGCCACGATACAAAAGCAAAACCGCGTGGTAGAGTATACATAAAATATCGATTAGTTAGTTTTAAAATGTAAAATGAAGTAGGTCAGAACATGTTGATTGGTTACGATGACCAGTTAATAATATACGCAAGTATATCATCAGTTAAGACTTTCAATTATGGTGTATGAAATTTGTTTGCATAATGGGCTAATGCCCATATTGGGAATTCGAAGAGTTAGAAGGAAATGGCAGTGTTAGAGACAACAATAGTCGTACAAACTATCCAAGTTATTAACATATTGAAGCTGGTGTGTAGAAACGCAAAGGAAGGCTCTATCTGTATTAAATGGAAAGAATTCAGCATTCAAGTGCATTGCTAACTAGCCTCGAGGTTGTTGTGGTCTACTTAGTGCGTGGAATGTTATGGTGGCATGCAACGAATGATCTTGAGAAGTTTGTTTATCCACTTCCCCTTTGCCTCCGGATAACGCCTTGTTAACTAGCGCATCAGAGGTGACGCTTCTTGTCTAGTCTGTAAAAACAACTTAGGTTTTGATAGATGTAGTGTCATCTTGCAGCCACGAAGCAGTACAATTGACTTTTGATCATCTTACTGTAATATGTGGAGATCGTTCTTTGTTTACTTTTGCGTCTGCTGACCGCGTTTCCACACGCTTGCTTAGTGGAAGTTTGCGTCTTCCTAGGCTAAAACAAATGCATACATAACAATGAACATTTTTTGATTGTATAAAAATGCTTTTGTCTAAAAATGAGTTGACGGGACGGAAGTACACTTCAAAAACTGCCTGAATAAAACGTGTTATATCTGTGTGGACGTTTCCGGTGCTGTGGGAATCTAGTTAGGCAATCTTGTTTAAAGCATTTTAATAATTAAAGAATTTCATTTAAGTCACTCACATATTGATTGAAAAAGCTTGGGACTTTAATAACCTTTTCACATTTCTTTCTTAGCATGAATGTTAGCTGGCTGCCTAAGAAAACTTCTGTCACAATCAAATTATACTTCCAAGGGACTGACATTTGGGAATTGCAGAACAACAGAGGTTGAACGCGTGGGCCACTGTCAATCAAAACACCGAGTTTTTTATGGTTAAAGTGTGATGCAAATTTCTGAAATTCCTTAAAGTGTGCGCAAATCATGTGGATGCAGATTTTGTTGAAACGCATGAGGAAACATGGAAAAGCTTCATGTAAGTTAAGTAGTAATCTGTTTGCAAGCACTAGATGTTGAATTATCTACTAAGTGTATGCATGGTAATTGTGAACTTAAAAATCTTGACAACAACATTGTTTATCGCTCTCTAGTGTTTTATTCTTGTGTATACCCAGTCAAGCCTTAAGTGCCCGTGATTTAGTTTGACGAAAATGTTCGATCGTTTTCGTATTAGCCGTGAAGACCATAAACTGATTTAAGAGTATGAGAAAATTAGTCTGCAGCCTGTTGTGAAAAACTGCCGTCAAAAGTGTGGTGCTTATCCATCGGCTGACACGTTAAATTAAATTATAATACATAACTTTGATTAGGTTTGTCTGCAAAATTTGTGGTTACGTAGACTATTGGAGGAAACTTGTTGGTAAACACCGTCTGACATAAGTCTCAACTACTTAGCGCATATTAGTAACACATCATATTTTCGGTAGGTATCTGAAATCTAATTTACAAGTTTTGAATATTTCATTGTTGAAACGATTATTACATTCCTTCTCAAACAACCCGAGCAGTGATAAATGTTCACTTAAATTTTCCCCAACTGAACGCTTGACCCTAATTTTATGGGTTACCGTGGCCTTATTTCTTGGTTGCGGCAACCACCTTATACGATCCTGAACTCTTCGGAAACATGAACTCCTAAACGTTTTTTCGAAAAGTATACTGGAATAAAGGAATTCAACAACATATGTCGGTCTTATATTATCCGAGGAATAAAAAGATATGTGGAAGACAACCAGTTCAAAAGTTTGTGCCGATTCACAGTACGTAAAAAACCGAAGCTGTATGTGAAAAATATTTTTAAATTGTGCACAACAATTTTTCTGCTTGCGCTTTCTTTAATCTTCTTTACTGTTTTTGTCAGTGTATAAGGATGACCAAATTGTAGTTGTTTACAACGTTGCTGTTCCTCAATACTTCCGCCTTAAATATGGCAAGTATAACTTTTCAGATTTTGTGATGTTGTATAACAATCTATGCAAACGTACACGTTCTAGCTGTCAACCGACTGCTACTATTCTAGCCCTAGCACAATGATTTGAGTTTCTCTGCAAATGATTGGAGAAGAACATTCTCATTTCAGGCATAGCAATAATATTTTGTTAAAGAACCTTGTTCAACACAGTAAATGTATTCTCGCTAATTAAAACGTTTGCACATGTCAAGTATATGAATGATAATACTTTAAACATTAGTACGAGGAGACCGTTCTAACGTAAAACAACATGAACTCGTCTGTGCAAAATGTGTTACTGATGTCATGGCTTCAGAATGCAAAATAAGCTGTTGAGTAACCTGTAAGGAAGAACAGGAGGTTACTGTTAAGGAAAACGTTTGAACCGCAAGCTGTCAAAAAGTTTTTGTGAAGGGACAATTGTGGTCTATAGGTTTGGTAGACAAATATTTCTTTACGTCAGGTCAGTACAACAAAACAACTTATAGGGAGCGTCTAATAGCCTATAGTGCCTACGTTTAAAACACCTACAGTGCTGAACAGATTTTTCGTAACTCAGTTAGTCATTAGGATGATTAGTCTGTGCAGACTCGCCGCACGCGTTCACCTACGAAGTTATCCTAGTCGTAGAAAGTGACGTTCGCCAGCAATTTTCAGCCATCATAGCAATCTTCCATGAATGCTACAGAAATAACTGTGTTGGAATTTTTCTGAGCAGCAACCTTTCCATGAAGATCATCAAGTGTTGAAGGCTATCAGTAAGTTTCTACGGTGTTGGACTGATTGTAATCAGATGGTGCGTTCTCAAATGGTACTGCCGCGAGAACCTTAATGATGTTTGCAATTTCTCAAACGACAAATATGGCGTAAGCACTTGAAAATGCAAACACAAATCTGGAAGTTTGTAGTCACCTGTGGCTTTGTCCAATCATATTTAAACAACCAACGGGCTTCTCTGAATACTTCAGAACCACAGTGGTTAACGATCATCTACAGCACATTAAGGTGTGTGGAGGGAATTCCGATTTTCAGCTGGAAATAGCCATGATATGCCAGGTAAAAGTTGAGTTATGACAAATTTCAGTCCGTCGATCGCTGTGTGAAAAATGCTTTTTGGAAGATCCCTTGTTTGTCGTCTAGTTGTGATTCATGCAAAATAGATGGACAAAAGATGACATGAAACGAAGTATCCTGGAAGCTTAATTTAATTCGCGTTCAAGAATTGAGGAGCCTGAAAAATAAGTGGTTGTTCTTTGCATACAATGAACGTAAGTTTTCATTAAAAAGACGTATTTATGGTTTGACTACAAACAGCTTGGTGTATAGAGTCTAGTGGTAACGATGAGTGGACGAAATTCAGGAGTACTGGTGCTCACATTTAGTTTTTCAGACAACCAAATTCGATTGTTCGTTAGCAGAAAAAGACTTTCACTTACCTACGATTAATTCGTCCGTCCTTAATTTTGACAAACACATTTCGGTAGACTGATTAGTTTGTTTAAACTGCGAACTCATAAAAAGGTGCTCCTACCGGAAGTAGAGCTAAGGAAGCTGGCCGGACTACTGGCGTAACGTATTGTTTATATTATCGATATTTCGATGAGGTGTTGTTACTTGGTTTCGTGTCAGCAGTTTAAATTTATGAAAATACTGCTTATTTTACAAACCAGCTCCGAGATCGAACAAGTGTTAAAGCCTCATTCAGCTTTTTGTGAAGAGTATTTTAGATGTACATGACTCTGCGCATAGGGCAAACGGTCCGTTTAAAAGTTGGGTAGTGACCACTCGATTGAAATAACTAAATTCCACTATGCCTCAGGTGTAATCGAACGTTGTTCTCGGAAATTACACAACTTGGAAGCTGCAACTTCACTTAAAAGTCCTACCAACGAGATTATCACATATAATAGGTGTGCAGTGAGCAGGAGTCTGGTTGGTACAGTCGTGTAATCAGAACTATTCACATCCTGACGTGGTTGATTACTTTATTGGAATAAGTCGACTGCATCCAACGCAAGGTCATTGATTCTGTGGTCATTAACGTCCTTCTAATAAAAAGTTGACCCAAATTTCACCCTTTAATCTGACAAATATCTGTGCAGCAGATGAATTTCAACAGAAGCGCGATTTCAGTATAACACCTCATTTCGAAGTAGCCTAGCTTAAAAAATGGAAATGATTAAAGGCTCTGGTCAAGGTCACTCAATCAACTCCTGCACTAATGTGAAGTTAAGAATATTTTGTCAAGAAAAATGTGGCAGCAAGAGTTTCATTGTTTATATCCTAGTAAAACCAAAAGCGGTGCATTTGTTTGCATTGCACCAATTCTCAAACGATTATCAATAAGAATAGGTCTGACTTGCTTTATATTCATGTGTACGAGTGTACCATGAATGCAACTAAGATTGCTCCCGTTAACTGTTTGTTAAAAATGTTTGAACCTGGAAATAGACTGATGGGCGATTTTGACACACGTTTATTTTCTATGCCCTCCTAATCTAGTGCATAATGTTTTAAACTTTGAATCGTACATATATCCCAAATTCGGCTATTGTGGAGCTGATCGAAGTGAGTTAACTAGCTCTTATGCACATCGATATCCTAAGTGATACGAATTTGAGTACATTTTTCTGTTATCTTTACACAGCAAGCTTATTCAGGTTGTTTAACCGTTAAACGCCTACTCCCCCCCCAGAGTGCATTCAGTTCATTCCGAATAAAGCACGCTGGATTATCTGTTCATTCACTGACGGATGTGAACTAGTTTATTGTTCTCTAGTTGTCAGTTGCTTTTTAATCTGCAATGTGCTAATGGAAGATTTTATGGAAAAACACTTTTCATTACAGAAATTAGTAGGTTGCTCCAATTTATTGTTTTATATTTAAACTTGAACAGAGGGCTTGATACGGAATCCATTCGTGCCAACTGCAGTGTATAACATGAAAATAAGTCCCGTTTATTCACCGAAACAAACTCTAGTTTATCAAAATGCATCTAACCAATGTTTACTGCTTAGCACTGGGAGCATATGCAAATGTATTCGGTCAAACAAATTACCTTTGGTGAAGCTCGTGAGTTTATTGGTGACAGAGTAAAAAGGTTTTTTTCTCATATTTCGACTATAAAACCGGTCAACCAGATAACTGGTTTACAACTTTTATCTATTTGCAAGCTGGGAAATGTATGTGCTACAAATGTTGGTGCTCTTGTCGTAAATGTCTAGGGTTTTAAACAAACTAGCAATAAATGTTGCAAACAAAAATCCTGGAACTGATGTGTCCCCATAGTGAATTGAACTCAATACAGTGTTTGGTAATCGCACACAAAGTGCGCTATCCAAGTTTGTGTTCAGAAGACTTCACTGGCCACAGTGTTCAGCTTATCGATTGACACGGATCGTTCAACTCGGTGTGCAGTTTCATTTCGCTCGCAAGGTTCAGCCACTAGTGACTGTCGTTGTAACACACGCGTACACAGAGAGTACATCTAAGTCAATATAACTAAAACATTTGTTGACAGCTTGAAGTTTTGTGAACACCTGATTTCCAGTTGGATTTGATGAGGCAATCAAAGGACATAAATTAGAATACGCGACCACTCAGAACACTTTCATTCAGTTTGAACTTAATGGCAACAAAATAAGAGAAAAATTGATTCATTGCACATCGATTTGAATAGTTGAGTAATTTTCAGCTATGCTGGCAAGAAGTATGGAGTTACGACCAATCGAACTTCGATACACACGAGTCAGTATCAGCGCGCAATCTACTGTGAACAAAAAGTAAGACAATCGTTATTGATAAACGGATTGCGAATAACACAACCTTATGAGCAAGTTGTAATACTGTACGTTTCAACCACCTCGGGTGGCCTTCCTCAGGAATGTTGTAAACGCTTGCAACACTCCTGAGGTAGGCCACCCGAGGTGGTTGAAACAGAGAGTATTACAACTTGCTCGTAACGTTGTTATTCCTAATCTGTTTATCAATAACATGTTAAACACGACGCTCAAACTATTCAACTTCATTCGTACTAAATTTGGTGCGGATATCTTAAGACAATCGTCAATTAGTGTATTGGTTATCGGAAGGGTTGATCTTTCTTGTCTGCTGTATTTCGTTCAGAAGCTCATGTTCACATGAATTGCTCACCGAGTTTGATGTAAATTTTCTGGCCTCTGCCTCCCAACCGTAAGCGCACGTTCCAACTCAACATACTAGAAGCTTCGTGGTTGTAGGCGGAGATAGAACAGCTGCAATGTTTATATATTTGAGTGCCACGGAGTATAGTTCTGTTTAGAACAAATCCTGATGCTAGGTCTAGTGCGAACAGCCAAAGCGGATAACATCGCAACAAAGCTTACCGAATTCAGCTGGCTTCGATTTCGGGTGAGCATTCCAGGTTATTTCTACTGCAATGAGTTTTTATGTCTCTGTTTGTTTGGCACATGATACTTTTGTCTTCTTGGCTTGTTTTTCTGTTTATGCTTATTAAAACCTCCTTTAAAAACCCTCAAAATCGAACTTATCGTGTGCACATAAATTCCTACCGTGGCACCTTTTGATATCTTGAAGGCTTAATAGTTTCATCTGACCAAATTACCTATTGATCGCGCTGGATGACTACACAAAACTTAACTTAGTGAAATCACTATTCAGTTTTATCAAACCGTTCACTCAAATCACTTACGTCAGAAGCATCGTAAGCATAACGACAATTCCGATTCCAACTTATCGGGATGGTAAGCAACAATTTGTCCGTGGTTTACCAATGACCTAACAGACGAATCGGGATTAAGTTACCAGTTTCGCATTCGACTAGCTGAAAAAACTGCCGTTTTTATGCAACTGTTAATTTCCACGTTGTCTGCAAAAAATAAAGACAAGCGTTTGTACTCATCACTTGAGTCTAGCATATAGAAAATGAGTAAAAATGTACTCAAGAATACATCACCCGTTTATCTGGTTAATACGTTTTTGTAACTGACAAATTACAGTCTGCAAGTTCACTGTGAGTATCACTTACGAAATGAAGATGATCTAATCCGTAAAGCCTATTGGTCACTATAGCCTTATCGTTAATACTGATTACTTAGTGAAATATTTAGGACAGGTTTAAATATATGACCATGTGGCGTGTTTTTCGACCTGAGTTTTTTGAGTCATTTCATTTATACTTGGCTATTGTAACTTCCGGAACTGAACAAGTTTTTTTGCAAATGGGCGCACTTATTCTAAGTCACTGTACAAAAACCACTGCATACTTAGCCTGTTTAATTGGTCTTTATGGTTTCAAAACATAGTCGTACTGTTAACAGTTACAACTCCCAAATGATGCCTTGAGGATAATAATGAGCGCAAACGTTTAGTGTTCGTAGGAATGCTGGGCTAACTCAGCGATTTATGGCTATTCAAATGCGTTTATATAATAGTGTGGCAATTTATAAATATGAGTTTGAACTGCGGAAACTACTTGTGTAATTCTGGTTGAAGTACACACTTTTCTCGACGGCCAGAAGCTCCGACTAGGAGATGACAACACCAGCTACTGGAATAACATGACACACAAAATAGAAATGGTCCAACTACAACAGCTAATTAGCGGATATCACGTAAGAAGACATTGTGCGTCGTAAGCCAATCAGGAATTACGCCATAACGTTGGAGATGTGTATTTTTTCATTGCCGATTATAGAATCACTGCAACGGTCATTTAAGATCTTTGGTGCTACTCAGTCATTTATGATCCAGATAATACTGAATAAAACTCTCGCTACTCTCTAATCGTTTTTATTTATCATAATGCAACCGAAAAGTAACAATGATTTGTTTGACGCTTACCAAGTAATTTAACCATCCTGCCGTTTGGACAGCGAATGGGTTACAGTCATATTTACCCAAAAGCGGTTTCACTTTAGTTCGGGCAACTGCGAACGTCAAGCTCAATTATAATCAGTTTCAGGGTGAAATCAACTAGGTTGTTACCAGTTTTCCATTAACTGTGACATACTGCAATTATTGGTTGTTTTAAACTATTTGTTCTTGTTATTCTCCATCTGAAAGCTGTTTTATCACAAACTAACTTGAAATTGTTCAGATATTCATCTATCTACACAGTGAAGTGCTAGCTAGGACTGAACCATATTTGCGCGTTTAATTATGGCGGTTATGGAACTATACGGGAAGTTGTGTGAACTGTACGATTCGAAAGTGAAAATCTGCAGTTGTCCGCTATACTCATCTAGTGCACTTTGATCTTGTTTATGTGCCACGAATAATTATTTTGTCCTCTGGCAGCGATTATATTAAAACTAGGTCTGATAATACAGATTTGTTGCAACTGTTTCGCCCGACAACAAAACACTCAGTCCATGCTTTTTTGTAAAAATTGCCTTGCTTTCATACTTTCCAGTTTGTTACGTAGATTTTTCACAAACCACTCAAAGCCTGTGCGAAAACCACTTAACGCGAGTTACTTTGCGGGCGCCCCTCCGGTTCTCATTAATTAAACATCAATTTCTTCTGGTTTGAGATATTTTCCGATTTACGCAACTACTTCCGAACTTCTGGTTTAATTTCTAAATTACATTTGCCTGTAGGAGCCAGAGAAGAACGACTTTAAAGAGTTAGTTGGGATAGAGCTGTTTTTGAATTACACAGGAATATAAGAACGATTCAGGCGGAATGTGTGTATTGAAATACATAAAGGTAAAATTCCCAAAACAAGTTTCGGCTGCAGAAGTGTGTCAAGCCACTTCTGCAGTACAAAGCTGATTGTCTGGGAGCATCCATTTTTCATACTAAGAGAGATGAGTTGTTTTGTGATTGGACGAGTAAACCTCTCCACTTCTGAGGTGGTTGGTGTACTTCAACTGGACTCCACTTTTTCAGTGCTTTCCCCACTTGTACTCGAGAGGTTGGCAGCGATTTGTTGCTGAAACCTGGGTGCTACGATCCACATTATGAAAATACATATAGTGGATACAAAGCGGCACAGCAATTTCTTCATCGAAACTTGCTAAAATCAAAGTGACTATAGTTGATAACCTAGGCATTTGTGGCATGCAATTATATTACGAATAGTAAAATATTTGTTGAGATTTCGAACATAAGACGAGGCGTAGTAACACATTGCAAGCTAGAGTAGAATTTCCAACATCTAATCAAATAGACTGTTGTACTGAGTTCGTCACGTATGTTTGGCTCCGTAAACTAGTAAGAAAGATCAACATGTTTACCTTGTTTCCTCGGTTACACAAAGAAAACATCTGTTGTGTAATTTCATTTCTCCAGTTTTCCTTCGGTTTTCTCATTGTTGTTTAAAACACTCTGAATTAATTCTCCTGTTAAGGGTAACGTTTGAACGGTTAATCTCTGCTACTAAGGAAAATCATGTGGAAAACCAATTCACTTTGGCTCATGAAGGAACATGAACAAACAACAGAATATCATTAGAAATGGAGAAGAAACACGCACATTTTTAACACACGCCAACCAAATCATCCATATCTTGAGCACATCAACTTAAACGAGGATACATCGATAAATTCAGAAAATAACTTTGTATCACTTGAAAACTGAAACTGAAAATGACAAACAAAGTGACTTTAGCCTTAAGCTTGCACTGTATATTTGTTAATTCTTCGGTTCTCCTTAACGCAACTGATACGAAAACTTTCATATTAGATTCAAACACTGGTAGCCTGAGAAAAAAACTTAGTACAGTGTCCTTCAGTTATACTTCCGAAAACTGGTTGATGTCATCATTTCAATTTGAAAGTCGCCAAAATTAGAATACCTTGATGATCATCTCACCTATCTCTCTCTCAAGCAAAAGATCAGACTGAAAGTTTGCGGTAGTTACTTAAGAATTAAAGGAGCTACTTAAAACTTTCACGAGTAAGAGCGACAAATACAGATGATAAAATTGATTACACACACCACGGTGAAAACTCTGGTTTCCACTTTACTTGTTTCCAAAAGAAATGTTCATTTTCCTTCAACTATTGTTCACGTTACATTGTACTTGAGTTTGGGAAATCATATCACAAGTGGACTTATTGAGTAGAAGAAAACCCTTGGACCGTAATGAAAAACGAGTAGAACTCATTCCGAAGAACTATTTTGCAGCAGTAACGTGCGCGGGAATGACAATCATTCGGAAACCATACCTAGTCTACATATTCATAAGGTACTATTAGTCATTGACGTTTGTTGAGTAACTTCCGACCATTCTGCAAAACTATGTCCACAATTTTTCCCAGAAAGTGTAGACAAAATCTGTCCCACTTACTACAGCTAGACCCTAGGTTTTGTTAGCCGTAGCAACAACGTGGTCATGTGGATTCAAAAGTGTACATCGAGAACGTGTTTTCGCAAGTCTTAGACCATCATCAATATAAGGCGACGAATGACCGCAGTCAGCATTTGTTAATTATTCCTTTAAATTACGTAAACACAACAGACCAACAAACAGCCCGATGAATAGCAGAATGCACCCAGAAACGGTCAAGCTAGTTGGTAATAGCAACCCCGACTCAGTAAAACGTTGCTCAAAATATAACGTCAATGACCGCGGAGCAACTCATAAAAACACTTTGGCTCACTTAACTCGTTCAAGATAGTTCAAGATAGTGGAAAGCGAAACTAATTTACCTTTGACAAAAGGATTTTGATCATAACCCAACATCCGGCATTGTGCGTCTCAACGTCGCTGACAAAGGCTATCGCGCTGTTTTGGCTCCGATGACAGCATCTTTTGCGAGTGTATGCATAGTCCCTCTCTCTACATATGGTTGTCTGTCACACACCATCTGTATGCCTTGTTTTCGACTAATGTAAACGCTCTGTAAATGGTAAAACGCTCGCGTGCTACCAATGCGACAACGTTATTATCGGAACACTGCCTGACGTGTTGGCAAATCGGATCCCAGAGGCCGGAACGGGTTGCATCGGTTACTATGGCATTATTAGCAACGGACTTCAGTGTTTTACGTTTACATATAGAATAACATTAACAGACACCAGATGTGCTGAACAGGTTTGGGAACACAAACAACAAGGGACTGTTAGTTGAAGCTAACAAGCAAATGCGGAGTCGATAGGCCAATATCTCTGGACAATAAATGTATGTGAATTGAAAACGCGTGAATCAAACAGTGTAAAACGGCATAATTGAAGGAGAATAGGCGGGAACAGGACAGCAGGGGTTCGTATGGTTGTGTATTTGGCCTTGAGGTCGGTGTGTACAACAAAATACAAATTATCTAGGTTTGAAAGATCATCACGGCATGTTTAGTAATCATCGTTTAAACTGGGGAGATCAACAGGTGATTCATGATAGACATTTATCGTCATCATGGGAATTAATGGGAGGAGCACGTGGTTAGGACAAAACAAACGAGGGTTGGAAAGGTCAATGCGAATTTTTCACACGGGAACGGAAGCAAATAACACCACTGGGATTCCAAACCTCATTGAGGTAAGGGTAACTTCCTTCCCCCGCACTCCTTGGCTAACGGTCAACCGGCGGCTGCATGCAATGAAAATGATTCGTTTGTGATCAGACACCCTACTTTAGGTTTCACAAACCATGAGCTCTTTTCTATGACCCCCACCTCATATTCCGCTCGGGCGTCCAGCAGCGAACAGTATAATTAGGCAAAACCTATTTTCTGTGTCACTCACCTGGTCCTTTGATGCAACACGGACATCCTTACTGGTTAATTCCCATCTTATCTTATCTAAACACAGTGAGTAATCTCAATCACATAACATTTTAGTTCCTGACACAATCACCATATCCAGAGAAGTGGGTTGCCTACTGGTGGGTATAACGTTGCCCATACTCGAGATGGACTAAACTTCCCGTCTAAATTGCTAGGACAAACTTTTCTGTCATGCTACAGTGCCGTGTCCAAAAAGTGTTGGGGCCGGAAACACACCAAACGTTGCCAAACCTCAAAACTATCTTAGGAATCTCATCTTCGCAAATACTGTCAGAAACTTGTTATACGCATGACTGTTTTGTTCAGATGAGTCTGGGTTGGGAATTAATTTTACTTGGGTATGAAAACCATCTGTGGATGGATAAAATTTATCATTCGGGGATTTCCTAGGTTCGATCTGGTACGCACAGAAGGAACTTGTTTGATACAGTCGGGACCAAGATTAGCAAGCTTCCCATAGCCAGCCAGCAGAACTCCCAGGATTTAATGTCAAAATTCCGAGGATCACAAACCTTAGAAAGTAACTATCAAGCTGGTGGAAGTTTCTCAGTTTGCATCTCGTGTGCTCAGTTCACCGAGTACTTCTTTCTTGCACACACGATTATGATTAAACAGTTTGAGAGAAGCAACGTTTCTAGCCGTCTTCGTATATTTGTAACCTTATTCCAATGATCTCTGAACATACCAACGTTTGACCTTTGTGAATAAAAAGTTAAGAAGGTTGACTGCATTTCTAAACCCTTCGGGTTAATTAAACCCACTCTACAAATCAAACAGTGCAAAGCTTTCACCACCTAGACTTTCTTCCACGTTCATTCAAACTGGTAGGGTTGGCGTTTATCATACATTGGAAATGAGCTGTCCAGTAAACCTTTACGCCCTTCGACTCTTATTCCTCCATGAACAGCGAGGTCACGTAATATCTGAATAACGACGGTCTTTTGAAATGAGCTGGTGAGGGTGAGAACCACGTTTAACGCTACAAAAGAGCCCTTGTCACATAGTGACCTGAAAACCGTATGCTCTCGAATAGTAAGTCCCCGGAACCACAGACGATGTGAACTTCTCACAATGATGTTTTCTGATGACGGAGAAACTACCCCTTTGCCGCTGATCGTGATCTAGTAATCTTCTCACAGTCCGTCTGGTAACGCTTAATTGGCATGTCTACTTAAGTAGACAGAAGACCGTGTGTCTATCTTTCCGACAGAGGCATGTTGAGAAACAGTTGGGTTTGATAGTAAGGCATTGTTCTTAGCGGAATATTTTGCGGTCATGTCATCTGGATAAACCAGTCGATAACTTCTTTAGGCCATTTTGATAGATGACTCCGTGTGGGTCGTTTAAGGAGTTGCGCGTCAGCCGTGCAACCCATGAACACACTGTTCGCGAGATGCTGCAGTAATCAGTTGGGCTTATCTAATGTGAGTTAAATCAGTGTATGTTTGCATGATTCTTTGATCCGGCTATTCTGGCCAGACACTGAAAACAGTCTGGGTGATCACTCCATTACCTTTTTCTACCATGTTCGCCGACCGATTTGTGAATTCTGGACTTTATAGTTACGAGTATGTTACATATTCACGGAATATCTTGTTACATCAATCTAACTGGTTTGCGAAATTATTTTGTCTGGCCCCAGCGCATTATACACTACGTTAATAAGTTCTGCACACAAAGCATTCATCAATCAAAATATTCTCCATGGTAAGTTGAATTATAGACGCAACCGAAAATTACGACTGTCCTATCATTTGATATGTACACCTCAAAATAAAACTTCAACTGTCACAAAATAACGGTTCTGACATTTGCAGTTTTGTAGAACTGACTGGTTTTTATGTAATTGTGGTCATTTCATCCTAGTGAGACCGTCACAAATGGAAATGGAAACGTGAAAAACAGATAACCAGCATGACCAATTACATTCAGCCAATAGTTACCATATTGTCAGCCACAGGGTTCAGAAATCCCCTTAGCATACACCACTCTACACAACTAGACACCTATTGGCTAACCAAACGAAGTGGTTTGAGACAACATCCTGGTAGATGCAACGTTTGAACTGAACAGGATAAGGCATAAGTCGAACTCGGTCTCAGATCAGATTAGCCTGCTTTGTAAAGCCATGTCAGGGTTGTTGGTCATGGTCTGCTTTGCTGACTTAAAAAACCCATGTGTTTAGTCAGTACGTGAGAAGCAGCTGTCTCTAAACTTTTCCTAGTCTCCTCACCAAATAATTTCAGGTAGTAATCATACTATGTTTACGATGCTATGTTTACGATTACTCAGGTGGAAGTATTTGACTTTGGCATGTTGAACACCAGTGTTCTACTTCGCGTTCTGTTAACTTTCTTTATACCTGTTTGTTTTATTTATGCTCCTGAATCATCAAATCATTTGTTTTCGTACACCAAACTATAACAAGCATGAACAATCAAAGTCTTTCTTTACTGTAAAGCCCACAAAACTGTGAACATGACTGGCTCTTTAGTATGTCAGTTAAAGGAGCCTCGCTGGCACGGTTGAGATTTTGACTGTACTAACAATGAATTCTTTCTAATTTGTTCACTACGTTCATTTCGAAAGCTCCCGGGGATCCATATGGAGTTTATTTAATGATAACAGTCGTCGATTATGTTAATTTGTCTTATCTCTACGCATGGTCGGACAGAAACTATAAAAACGGCCGATTACAGGGACAGCCGGCGCAGAAAATGTGACACCTGAGAAGTGCTGAACCTGGGGGCATCGAGACTGTCCTGTAGCACAGATAACCTACGACAGTTGTGATACATGAGTATTGCAGCTATTAAAAAAGGTTCACTCAAAATATCCATAATTTGAAGGTAAGTCCTGTAGGTTTACTAAGCCAATGTTCACCTGGTGCCACGAGTAGAACTAACGGGCCACAAATTCAAACCTCTGATAGATCTACCAAAACAAATAGACAGACGTCTGACACACTTGCTAAATAACATTTGCATAATCGTAAATCACAGGTGAACATTAAAAGCACAGGAGATAACCTCAATGAGTCACCCAAACACGGTTGTCACAAGTGAGATGCAAACTGAACAGCTTGCGAGAACACGTCACACGATTCCGATTCTTTATACCCCTGTCATCTTGAAGATTTGTACTAACGAATCCTCAGAACCGCTAACAAAATTTCAACTGGTCGTCCAAGAATAGCTTGAAAAGAGTGAACACCGAGCACGTTGACAGCCAACAGCGTTCTTTCATTGGTCCCTAAATAAATGGAGAACTTATTGGACAGCCCTTTCAAATCAGAATTCTTTGTTGAAACTTATGTCGCCTTTCTCAAAGACTTTGATGTAGTTGATCACTACCCAGGCACACAAATTCTGTTACTAGGGCTCCGGTGAACACACCCGGTTGGCTCCAGAGTTCAGTAATTACAATTTAATCAAAGGTCAAAGTAAATAGACAACTATCTGGCTGATACTTTACAAAAACTGCATTTCAAAATATTCCCTGTCCGAACTACTGATGCTCATTTAGTACGTTTATCGCGTCATGTTTGGTATGATGCGGAAAGTTGAGTTCGTTGACGTACGTTTGGTTTGTTTGTGGAAACTGATCCTAGATTTGCCTTTGTTATTTGCAATGTGCAGCAAAAACCACAATGAATTTTGTATCGTGACTGCATACAGAATGTCAGCTTTCGTCCTTTGTAGCTAACAGTGGTTATCCTCTAAACACCTCCATCGTGATATTGTCTGGTATACTGTCACCTTTAACTGCATCCGACTGTTCTGTTGCGCTAATTTCCCGTTGACTAGCGGCGATTTGTCCACACGTGTTCGGTTGCTCCAGTGTAAACTTCTTTTCTCCTGAATAACTTGTGTTCCAGGTTCAGTTCAACTCAAAGATGATTGAGCACTTCTATTGCGATTTTTGTCAGCAGTAACTTATGAATTCCAATCCTTTCGATTATGTTTTTTGATATTTTTCGGACTTGAAGGACAGTCTCATTAACCTGATTTTCTGAATAAGCCTTATTGGAGTCGTTAATTACGCGTTACTGAGTGGAATATTTTAAATCGCCAGAAGTGATTAACGATCCACGCTAAGGAACTTGATGTGCATCTTTTTTCAGGATTACCGAATCACCGAGGTTGCTGTACATCAACGACAAAAATCTCTAGAGAGTTGTAGAAAGCACGGAGTGCGTAAAAACTTTACAGAATCTTTTGAACTGTCCACACTATTTGTCAATTTATAATAATTCAACTCCAAGGTTTTAAAGCACAGTTTAATATGCGACGTACTGTACCTTCGTTATTCAAATCGTCATGACCGCCAGCTCGACCGCACTAAGCTGCTTTTATGTATATGCTAAAGTGACCTAAGCATCTCAATAATAAAAACCGTCTATGCAAACATTGCACACTCACGACATTAAGAGACCAACTGACACTGCATCTCATTGAAAGAATCAGTGGAGTGTTGCATTCCGAACCTTTCTTCACTATGTTTTACTCCATACTTCATCCACATCTGGCATGTTCGAGAAGGATTAATTTTTACTGACACTATACGTCTTGTCAAAGGTCATCTACTGACAAATGTCATCTCACTAAACAAAGACAAACGTATGTGATCATCTGCTGAATATGGGTTACTACACAGACAGAACCGCTTGGTAATTGGTGTAGGTTTGTGAAGGAACACTTCCCGATTCTGTGGCCACAGCCACATTTGTGGCGTGACAGACAGTCTTCACTAAACGTTTTCTGATTGCCTTTCCAGCCTGCTGTCACCGGCTGCTAAGTGTGCAAATATAATAGAACGTGGTCTCACTGAGCATCAGTGTAGTTTTGTTGAAATGGCCGCAGTCTGATAGCTTTATCCAAGTTTGTTCTGTTTACCCCTGTTCACCTATGCTATATGTCTGTTAGCCGTTCAAAGTACATTTCCACCAATCAAGGCAAGGTCACCTAATCACAATCAGAAAGGTTTCTATTCTACAATAACCTACAGACACTGACTCAGCTGTTCATCAGAAGACAGCGAACGTGACAAATTCACGCTCACCGTGTGTTAGAAAATGTAACCGGTCGAAGTGCCTATAACAGCTAAGATATTCATCTAATCAGTGTTGTAACGTGATGTTATACAATGGTGGTTAACTGCTTTTGTTATTGAAGTTTCAATTATTAAGTAATATTGGAATTTTGCAATACGTCGACACGTACAAACAAACCGTGAAGACCACCAGATAAACCCCTATTCGCCCACGCAACCAAATCGATTTATTCTCGTTAAGAACTTTCGGGGTGGGTGGGTGGGTTATCACATATTGCAAAACTGTTTTGTCCGGTCAATTTAATTTTGTGAATAAAATTTTGAATGTTTGAAATATTTTGAGCCATAACCATACGATTTAATTTATGTCCAAATGCAAAATACGTGCTATTCCTACAGTCCTTCGACAGTGGGCTATTCTTAACTACACCTTGACGGATTACTGCGTGCACAATAATCACTAGCCTAAGAGTTTTTCAATGACCAGTGGGAAACTACAGGCTGTAGCAACAAAAATTAGGACAACTCATTGCTCTTAATTAGAAGTTTGATCTGCCTATAAATGGAAATATATTAGTAAGCTGTTTCACATATATTAATCTTCATTCCGGAAAAATGCACTAATTTTTGTAGTGGAGTGTCACCTGTTCAATGTGTTATTCAATTCACTATCACAACGGATTGCACGTTTTTGAAGTGATCCCCAGAAAATACGATTCTTTTGTGGATTCTGCGTAAAGTTTAATTCTTCTCTGTATGGTCGCACCAGCACTTGTTTCATCTACTTTCTAACATTTTGAAACCTAGACCAATATGTCCGATTGTTAAGTAACACTATTATTCGCAAGAAACTGTAGTAAGCATTTTACATGCAAGCCATTTTTGGTTTACATTCACGGCACATTCATTCGCATTCTGATGACCTATTTGAAAGAATGAATTACCCGTTGTGTTTTGCTCACCTGACTAAACTACTTGTGAAAGTGTAGGAAGTGGTGGTGACACGAATGTGAGCAATTCTCCATTTTGTTACACTTTCGAGAAGTAATGTAGTAATTTGCATCACTGATAAAGCACAATGAAGCAGTCCGAAACAGACTGTCTTTGTTGTCGATCTTCCTGTCAGCTTTGAATTGGGTTGCTTTGTACAAAAGTTTTACTGATCTGTATTGATGTTCATTCGCCAAAGTCGTTCGTGCCTAAAAAACCGCGGTATTATACACAGGTTCATACCTTTATTTAAAACAAATGGCCATTGTTTATGCATCTGGAAGTCTCGATAACTGGTGTGTTCCGTTAAGTGCATCCTGCGAATAACAAATATATCATTTTTGCAAGTGAAATTCCGATTGCAAAACTGAATATCTTTTCCGTATGAAACGCCTGTCGCTCACGGCATTTGTAATAACAATACTCAACGTAAATCATTGTGTTGCACATTGCTTGCTAACTGCTGTTTTACTTCAGACATCACAGTTTGATGTATGTACGAAACCTCCTTAAATTCATTTCTATACAAAATAACATGTCCGGTTATCGTTTTGCTTACACCGTGGGTTATTTGTAGTTGTTCTTTAAATCCGGTCACTTTCTGCTCTCATGCTGTTCCATGTAATATCTCTCACTAAAGAGTGGGATTTATCCGTGATAATTTGTATGCCCTATTCTATAATAATAATCGTGCAGCACTGTTGCATGCAGGTGGACTGAATTTTAACACTGACCATGCTGCCATACAAACCACCAGTGAAATACGATTTTTGGGGTGGAACACTCTTAAGAGATTTTGAGGGCTAATTACACATTGTAGCCAGTAATCCTAAATACCAGTAAGCTGAAGATAAATCTGCCATTCTGTACAATTACAAATTGGGTGAGACTGCTTAAATTAACTGATCTTACCTTGCATCATGAGCGGGCACGCTAAAGTTGTATGCCTACTACAAACCTGATTCAAAACATACAGGCATGATATAAGGGGGTTTATCCGTGCCAGACATAGACTCAATGGTGGCACTTGCTTGAGATTAGCATTCTATATGAGGAAAAGTACAAGCGTATCTCACACATCACTTTTCTTGTCAGTTAGCTTACAACAAAACAATCCTTCAGCCTATGCAACATGAATTTTGCTGTAGAAGGGTGTTCTTTAACAAGCCGCTGAAGTTTCTGTTGTTAATATTGCCTTTTCATACACATCTCCTGTTTTACTCCCAATGGTGTTCACCGGTATATTCAAGGCCTTCATGTGTATGGTGGAAAGTTGTCTATTCTTAGGATTATATGTCATCGTTTACTACGTCGAAACACGCCAACAGTGTGCTACTTTGGCGTTCCATTAGTATGCCGTTTGAACACAGCAGTCAAAACAGTAGTATAATCAGCTGTTCGTAGTTTTTCATCTAAAGCGATTTGAAGGGTTATACTACTTAACGGTTGATTGAGTAACTACATCCGGAATTGAACTGTTGGGATAGTTGAACTGTGACTTAACTTGGAGCAGTGCAGTTCATGATGTGTGAAACGAAGAACAACAACGTGTAATCACCGTAGCTACATTCGATAAAAGAGTTTGTACCTCCAACTTCAGTTGGATATCAGAAACAAACGTGACGCCACATTAGTCAAAAGATACTGGTTTTTGTCCTCCATGTGATGTGAACTACGCAATTCAAACCCCATGAATTGAGAAGGTCTTTCATTCAACTGATCAAACCACACGCCCACTGAACGCTTTTATGCAGCATATTTCATTTTCCACAGCGGGCCCAAATTCATATATAGCACATTTTAGGGCATGGCCACACACCATTGTAAACTGTTAAATGTCACAAATAGCTGTTTTGTAGAATTATTTGAAAGCTTATGAATATTGATAGGTTACTGAAGCATCTGTAGATCCCCAAAATTCAATTCATACCAGAAGTCTTTGGCTTCAACCTGGATGAGGTGTTCCTTATTGGTTGGATTTAACAGGCCACTTGCTATGTCTCCAACTGAGACCACATGGCGAACTGAACATTATTCATACAAGGTTCTGGTTGGGCGTTTAGTTACGACTAACAGGTCGTGCTTAGTTTGAGTTTATTGGCATTATGATTAACATGATAGTCTCACGAACATGAGGGTCGGAGTGCAAATTCGAGATCGAACAAAGATATGCACCATAGATGGACACCAATAAGAACAAAGCTTAAATCCATTGCTTCCTTACGGAGTGCGCCGACCGATGTGAATGCAACAGCTGTGATCAAATGTGAGTGGCGCCTCGTAAGAAATCATTTATGTGTCAGAGTTAAAAAGAAGATTATTAAATTCTAAAGGACGCTTCATGTTTTTATCACACATTGCATATAATTCACCAGTGTATTTGTAAGGATATTATCGATTAAACTTCAGCTTAGTCGTGATGCATTTGTGTTATTATGAATTTACAAAATCAACGTAGTGCCGTACAGTATCCAATGTACATATATATCAATATATATCTATGTCTATATTCGATCTCGAAGACATTATGTCTCAGTTCAATGGCATTAATTTGATAGCAAATGGAATCTAGACAACTCATTCGTGGTCCGCTTCTTGGATGTCTTTTAAAAATTCAGAAGACCCGTTTTGTACAATCGTATCTGGAAATGCTGGTGATCTGGAAATCGAACGACGCCAGGATTCTGGTGAGCCAGGTGCTGATCGTACTGCACCGATAAAAGATGGTACTCCATAGCGCGAAACTTGTGCACATGGTTGTCTCCCGTTAGGCTTCAATAGTTCAATCCAGCGGTTTAAGTCACCATTGTCTGGAACTTCTGCTTGCATAGAATGGAATTCGCCGCCATGAGTAACTAAACTGAAGCGTCTGCTGTCCAGTGGAATGATATTGGAACGTTTCAAATTAACACATAATAAAGGCGCATCACAAACACCAGGTAACCGAGTGGTATTGGCAGGGCATGAATAAAACAACGCATATTTGGTTACTTCACACTTTGCGGCGTTCAGGCGAGAGGATATTGATGGAAATTTTTGATATAACTGAACCCAAACGAGCTCTCTATCCAGTCGAACCTTCTGGTTTTTACACTCTGCGGTGACATAAAGTGCACCTATAAATTCGTTACCCGGCCCATAGGTTTGCTCGCTTTGTCTTTGATGATCGGTCAATGACACACTGTCGACACCAATTCGTTCAGTACATTTAACATCTGGGACTGAGAGCCAACACGATGGATTCTGTGTAATTATTTGATCTCCTCCGTCGTTCTCAAGATTAAATGGTTCGATCCGGATCGAAGGAAGCTCAGACATAATTCACAACAATGGTTCGAGAAAAATAAGCCATGAGGAAACAACCAGCTCTAGCCCATTAAGTATTTATTTAAGCGGATTCGTGGTGATTTATGAACCAAATGAACTCGTTCGCAGATGGCCAATAGAATTGGCACTTTAGGATTGACCAATTAAACCTGCACTTATGCAGCCAGTAGACCCTTCCAATTGGCTGAATCATATCAAACAGATTGATCAAGTCTTTGAGCGTCTGATCTTGCAAGTAAACGGAAGCCTATAGCTTTTCTGTGTTGTTCACACTTGAAAGAAGGGGGGCAGATATCCTGTGAATGATTAGGTTGAAAATTAACGATACAACTTCATAGTTAGGAAAGTTCAAGTGAGTTCCAAGGGTCTTTTTTAACGCCAGTTAATGCGGTCGCCTTTCCTGAATCCGAGTTCACACTCCGTCCACAATGTGGTTAGGACATTGTCATTCTGCCTATACCTCAATAACACCTTAGTATGATGCATCTCTTCGAAAGGTGGTAAACTGATATTTCGGATTAACGCAACAGTTCCCTTAAGTAGCTTGACATTTCTAGAAGCCTACTAGCAGTCGCAAACAGTCATCAGTTTCAAACACATCTCCTCTTTATACAGTTCGTCAAATGAGTAGGGAAACGGACATTGTATAGTGCATAGTATATCGCAGAGTCGCTAGCCACATTGCAGTTAGCCATCTTTTATTTCCTTAAGAACTTTGGATACGTCAACCGGCAAGGCAGTAAAAGTATGAACTAATTAGTGACCAGGAGAAACATTGCTCACAACGTTGGGAAGTGTGCACTCGAGCGTTGTTGGAGTAGATGAAGATCAGAGGCAGTTCGAACTCACAGTTAGCTTGTTCAGGCTGCGGTCTGTTGTGAAAGATGACGTTTTATTTGAATAAACACAATGAATCCCGGGAGACACTTGGCTTGTACGTGAATAAGAACTGAGTGAGCCTCACACATGTTTGTCTGATATATTTTTTGCTTTTAATATGGGACAAAACTTCAGGGACCATGGGTTTCTGGTGAATTAAACTTCTTGAAAACCAGATTAGATTAGAAGAGTCAATGAGTGAATCATAGGACACAACACTTTCCCCTTAAACGAAGCAACGTTCTGTGTTTTGTCCCAGAACATAGGTTCACGGTGAATAGCTCGAGCATGCAAGTGTGACTTATATGGTGGTAGCTATCTTTTACTTATGGTTATTAAGTTTAATGTGCTTGCGTTAAAAATACGGACCATATAGTGTGGGACGTAACATTAAACCGCGCGAGTATGGTATTCTCTCGTGACGTTGAGACTGAAATGAATAAAAAATATGGTTAGAAGGCATATTTTCTCATTGTATAATGTACCTAGTCCCTAAAACGAAATCACTGGTTAGCCGTATCCAGCTAAAATCCCTTAAATAATCATTCAAGAATAAACCTAACTGCCACAGCAAGTCAAAAGTATATTGTAATAAATCTCAATTTTAAGAAAAGATGACAGAATTTTAACATTAAATATCACTGTTTCAAACATTTATTTGTTTCAGACTGTCGTCAGTATCAAACTTTTAATTTCAATCAGATGGAGGAAGTTATGACGATTGAGGGATCACCAATTTTTCAAAATTGAACGTCGTATTTTTAATTATATTCGACCTAGTGAATTGTGATAGAACATTAACCCTTCATGGCTGTCAGAATTAACCCTATAGGATATGCGTCTTCTCCAGTTTATTGCGAGGCCAACTGCCTTCCATATAGACCTCAAAATAAGATTGCGTTGAACTGGGAAAATGCCCATACAAAAAGTACGTGTCAAGGAACTACCCATTTTATAGATTTCGACTGTGCATGAGGCTGATGAGATTTTAACACCTATGTACTCTCTAAAAGTTCATGGCGCAGCCACACTACTAATGATATTTCACATACATGACTCTTCACGAGGTAGACATCAAAGTTATGAAACGTAAGCAGGCTAGCCTCAAGCGACACTGATAATTGTGGAGCAAAGCAAAACTTGTAATGTCGGTGTGTTTTCCGATGACCAAAACCAATTCATTATCCCGGCAAATACATCACACGCATTCGTTTATAACCAAGACCCAACAGCTGGCAAGACAGGCATAAATTTGAGCAGCCAGTAATCGTCGATTTCAACAGAATAGTTTTGGATGCGTGCAGTAATCTTTCTCTAAAATAGTTTGAGCAATCGAAGAAGAACCATTCTCAGGTTTCTTATGGATCTGCATTTGTGACTGCACAATAATCGCGCCTATTTTGACCTATTTCTTTTCACTATTGTTTAAAATATTTTGACAGATACTGCCAGAATCTTCGCACAAAACGGCCGAAGAAAAGAATAGACTAATGCATAAGTTCGATGATCACTACACTAATTATCTAGCCCCGACTATCGCAGCCAGTGTTGTTACAGAGGACTGCTTATTTACCGGGTTGCCCGGTGTAACAGTTGATTTGATACTTAAGACAGGTTAAAAAAATTTAATAAATTTAGTTTGTTAATAGTGCACGATTTACGTTCTCGCTAAATCATGGCATATTTGCGAGTCCATACTACAAACTAGAAAGCGAACGAGATACCCGAGCAGGCAAAATGTCAGAGGTCACAATCACTTTTATTGCCGTGATGGCGACAACACTGAAGAGAGGTGTGTCTGAACACACAAAACAGATGGACAAAACTGATTACATCATAAAGCTGCAGCTTATTCTGGGTGATTACCCGAGACAAAAATGAGACCTTACAGCCCAGTGGACCTCAAGCAGAGTGTCAGCGGAAGACTGAAGGTATAATCAGATATGAGTTTATCAGTTAAGAAAACCTGAAATTTCCAAGTTGAGCATCATCGACATTCGATTGCAGCCTTCGCATTCAGATAGACTGTCCAGTCAGCCTCCTTCGAAAAGAAGCACTAGACTCGAGTTTCGGTCTCATAAGAGCTCGTCACTTGTGCATATCCTTGACACGGCCGTGGCAGAGCAAAACTTGAGTCTAATGCTGCTTTTCGAAAGGGGCTGGCTGGAAAGTCTATTTAATTGCAAAGGCTGTGATCAAATGTGGGTAATGGTCAACTTGATATTAAACCCAATCTCCGACTACTCAGTAAAAATTGAAATCACTGGAGTAATTTGGAACCCACGCTCGAAGCCATATGGACCTGAAATCTTAAAAACCCGGATTATCAATTCAACCAACTTTGTCTACGTTTAACTAGGCACGATACAAAGTGGCTCAATGGCTCGCGAACATTCTGAAACCAATTCTGTCCAAAAGGTGGTAGCCGAATTGCTAGCCTGTTTGAGACAATGAATTCTCGTGATAAATATTTATGTATATCTCATGTACAGTCGCCGCTTGCAAACGTTCCCTTGAACGAGTGTTTCGAAATCCTCCTTTCTTGTATGACGAAAAATCATCTAGAAGTTGGACTGCCTGAGAGCGATTTGCAACAACCACTGCTATTCTAAACCATACGTGCCAGCTTCGTTTTCCAACATTCAGCTTGCAGACAAATTGATGGGTGATCCATTAATAGCCCGATCGGTCCTATTCCGAGTAGCAAAACAATCATCTCCATCGCAGCTATAAAAACGGTATTCCATTGGTGTTTTTCTTATCGCTCCTAATCAACTGCAAGCCTGATTTATCAGACCAGTTTTCCACACCCAAACATGCAATTCAGTATGGAAGGCCAGAATTGGAATAGAATCCAGAGGAATGCGTATCGCTCAATTCAACGGGGCGTTCATCGCAAGAACACTCGGACGGGTCAGTGCCTGTATTTTGGAAACCATGCACCTAGATCATATAAACAAAGTTTGGTGTGTCCATTGTTTGATCGGACCAGACGTATTTGCAGTGAGTTTACGGTTCGAGAAGATGGCCTTGTTGGAGACCACCTCACAGCTAAACGGTTGTCTTAAACCGTTTATTTGACGATTCAGACAGCCCCATGACCCGACACAGCGTCCAATAAGTCCGTAGTTCTAGACTTTCCTTTAGTGTGTGCCAACCAGTTCACCACCGTCTTCCCACTGATCTTGTTCAAGACTTCGGATTTCAAAGCCCTGTGTGAAACAGCCGGTACCCAATTCAGCCAAGTCCAATATCACCTATGAATATCGACACAGAAGCGGAGCGTCAAACATCGATAGGACCTGGCGTCAGTTGCCAGTTGCCTGGAGTGGGTCGAAAGGTCACGTTATCGGATGACTTCGCCGCGTATAGAACCGAGACGTTCGTATAACCGTTCGCACATCACATCCTAATGACACAACACCAATGCTACCGTACAATAGCTTGTCGCGTTTTGTACTGAAGGTCACCCGGGCTAACACTGCACTGTGCTAAAGCTGTTGCCATCCAAATGTTCAAATCCGCTTTGTGTGATCTGGAGCAACTGGTGTAGAGTTGTCACTATCATGCTGGTGATATTGATTGTGGACTCCTACATTTGACCTTCTCCGGCATCTCGTTTGACTTATGCTGTTGTATGAATGGTCTGTAGTATGCATTCGCAAAGATACGGCAAAGTTTGTGCGGGTAGAAATCGTGCAAAATCAGCTTATTCTCATCTTTGCTCAATTTCTTGGCGGAATTAGGCTGGTTCGGTTATTACTAATTAAGTTGTTTCAGTCAATTTATGATCTGTTCAGAACAACTTTCAAGGATAATTGTTGGTTTGCAAGTTATTAGTACATTTACTTCCGTTGTCATTATCTGATTTCAAGCAGCTGCAACAACGTGGGAACACGCTTTTTCACAGGCTTAGAAAACATTTGTGTAGAGCTCACTAAACTGAACTATTGTCGCTTTCTCACATAATCTTGAAAACAAATCGCGAAATGTTTTATCAACCCAGAATATTCATCTGAACAGCCAGGAAGAGCACATAGCCTTCTTTTCCGGTGCAATTAGACACAAAGACCTTGAAGAAACCAACGTACGTGTGTCCCCAACTTTTTAAATCTATTGATTAATGTTAAGTGTGAAATGCAAACCATCAGCATATCGCTGCTCGATATTTTCCTTTCCGAGGGCATTTTGTGCCCTAGTTCAATCTTGTATGACTGTGTGCTTTAAGCCAAGAGAAAGCTTCCGCGCGACGCTAACGAGTTAAGAGAAAATACAGTCTCACAATTGATATGCTACCATTCTTTTGCACAATATAAGTTGACTCAAAACATTGAGAACAAAACATAACGGATATGACGAAATGGGAAATATCCAAGGTCCCATGAATGTGGAATAGAAGAAGACATTATATCCTAAATATGCCCGATAAGAACATCTTTTCGCAGTGTGTACACTAACCCTCTGTTCTCGCAAGGTCTGACATTTCAATTAATCATAGTTCAAGTGTGCCTTAGGAAGGTATGATGATCGATAAAATGAATAATACTGGAATGACGGGCCGTTTAGTATTTGTTGAAGAGTAAATATTAGCAAACCTAAAGAATTGAGTTCAAGGTTGTAAAATAATCATTCATTCCCAAATTGTGCTGTGATGCAGGTGCGCTGCGTCTACTTCACTTTAATTCTGTCATCTACACATTTTGTTTGCCCGTCAGCTTTCAAGGTTAGTGCGTCAAAATCGGTCACAGTCTGGGCTATTAACTGTCACCACATTTTTTCCGTTAGCTGAGAGTAGTAGCAAATACTGCTTAGTTTTACGATCACTGATTGCCGTCAAGTGTTTTGAGTTACGATTGTCAATTTTCAATTTGCGATTCAGTGTACCGATTGTAGAATAAAACAGGACTGAGGGTGTTACTCGAATACTAACTATCACTAAGATCTAACTAATGGCACAAGTCGACACGCGCACTGTCAGTCTTTTCCTATATTATTTAGCGTGTTTTAAAGACCAGTCTCTGTGGGCATATAAAAACCAGCGTTCATCATATTCAGGCTTGGCAACAACTGTCGAGCGCTGATATTTACTGAGGCTGTGCGGATTAGTCAACCTCAGTCATAAGTCAGTAAGCAAAAGCTACTCAGTGCATTGCTGAATTTGCTGTTGCTCTCTTATTACGCAAACTCACTTTAAAAGTCAGGAAATGTGAAAATTCGATAAATGCAGTTCCTTGTCAAAGTGCTTATTGTCATCGGCATGGCAGTCTGCTGGAATATGAACACTTGTCGGTATAAACACGACCAAATAGCTGCTCTACATATAATTATATAGACGAATCAACCTTCTAACAAACTACTTTGAATTGCTCTGATTGTGCAAATATCACAAAGCTTTGTTATTTTTCTCTACATTACAAATTTTCCAGCTAATTTCCAGTGTGCGCATTGAACATATGCTTTGTTTTTACAACGTCTTGTCGCGTTCACTTTCGAAGTTGTTGCTTATCTGTTCGTTAATCAACGCTTTCCGGTGGTATTATATCAAAATCTACCTAGTCGCTTGCTTCCGTATAGGTTTGAAATTGGAAATGGTTCTACACATCCGGTCTAGTAGATTAATTTTTCATTCCATTAAAATAACTTACCACACATATGCGGTCATACTTGTACGATTAACTAATTTGTCAGGGTTTGTTTTCTGACTTACAAATACTCCTTATCCTCGATCTAGCTGTCAAATATTTTACACTGCAACATATGTCTCCTGGCATAACACTTTCGATGCTAAACAGTTTACCATAAAACAATACCAAAGGTGAGTGAACGGTCAACATTTGGACGTCCTACACATTTTTATGCTTCTGGATGAGTAGGTTGTGTACGGCAGTTTGACGACAGCTATTCGTTTATTCCGATGTGTGGCCGTTGGATTACCTTAGGTGTGGGCAGGTACAAACGTGCACGAAAATAGTGCCTGATATATATATATATATATATATATATATATATATATATAAGCAAACATCTATCTTTAGGATTGAAGTCACATTGTTACCCATATGCAATTGGAAATTACCTCCTGCTTGAAAGTACGATATGCAGTCTCTACACTGTTGTGAACGAGAATGGTGGGATTGGTACACAGTAGTTGTCCTGGAGTAAAAAGTCATAACTTTGATAATTCAAGGGGTTACTGATATGAAGACTGGTCAGCGTTAAAATGAGAAGAGCGACCTAAGAGGACTGCATGTTTTTGCAGAGTTTGTTTTGGTTTTACTGCGAAACCGTTCTTCTTAACTGAGAAAACCGTTGTTTAGTATGCTTTTCAATACCGTTGAAAACTTTTTGAAAACTTGTTACATAGGCATTTTTTTTATTGCCACATGGACTTGTAATCCTTTACTTCCACCCAACGGATAAATTAAAACAAAGTTGTGGGTTTTACCGTGGAATATGAATACAACGCCCACCTTCATTATATGTGATTATTTTGAACGCATTTCAAAGCTGATCCAAGCTCGCACATTCGGCTGGAGATTCTAGCTGGCCAGTTTCAAAAGAAGCGCTGGAGTGCGGTTCTCTTTTGTTAAAGAACCCCAACACAATGTGAAAATATCACATTTTAAAATGAATTCTTGCCAAGTTGTTATACGACCGCTTTGACCGCTGCGGCACTGATTTCATATTAGTTGCCGCTGTCACAAGACATCCCACCGTTTAACCAACTCCGGTTATGAATAGCTTGTTTATCCTACCTCTACGTTATTTAATGAGTAATGATCACCTTTCTGTGTATGCAACAAATATCCTCTGTTCGAGACAGGTGAACCCATCTTTTTTAATCCGTTGGTCAGCCTACGAGCCACTACAAGATTTTAACAGTCTTTAAAGGTAACCCGAAGCCAGATTTTGGATACAACTAGGAAAGTTACCATTTCCTTAACAATCGTATGAAATGGTTTATAGCTATTCAATACATGAAGCCAAAGAATGCAGTAGTGATATTCCGTGCCGTAGACTGTGGTCATTCAAGCTGCTGATAATAATTGACTGGTGGGTAAATGATGTGTAGCTATGCTGATCGTTCCCAGTCTCTTCATGCTCATTTCTACTGCTCGTTCAATTCATAATCAAACACAGAAGAGGATCAGCCGTGTGTTTCTAAAATCTGTTATCACATTTTAAGGCTGCAAAACTGTGAACTTCGGACTACTGCATATACACAAATCTAAATCTTTTGCCCTAAATCTCATAACCGTTAAAGGCCAGGCTTTATATAATCTCGTTTCGGGATTGGAGCTAGGTATTCACTCACTAGCGTACGGAATCCACTTTGGTAAGTTCAGTCACTGACGTGGTCAGTCTAATATCATATCCGGTTAGCTTTATCGAATTGTACACTCCCGACCGGGTAGAAACCATTCGGTCTTGTTTGGTCTTTATTTATTTGGTCCTCGTTATTGACAAGTGGACTGAGATTAACGTTAGATACAGGCAGTAACACTCTAATTTTCAACCGCATTAGGTGGCCTTACTCAGCAGTGTTGTAATCGAAATCACGTTAACAGAGCAACAGAGGTCACGTGAAATTTGCCCGTTAATCGACGTGAGGCTGATATAGATAAGAAGCGTTTGTGTCCGGTGTTGTTCATCCATCCACGCCACACTACAGACAAGGGTTTGTTATCAGTGCGATTAACACAAGCAGCTTTGAAGCAGCATCGCTCTGCATGGGAAGGCAGGCGCTTGATGAAAACTTACGGTGTGATTTTCTGACAGTGCATGCAATGTGATGGCCCAACCCTCTCTAGATTCTGAATTTGATGCGCGTGTTTAGAAGGAAAGGTCGTGGGCCTCTTGTGTTCGGTAACACGTCCTTTCAGTCGTCTGCTTGTCTCTCCAACGTAGTTGGCATTGCGGTCACCGTATTGGATTCCTTAAACGCAGTCTGTTTAGTCGCCCATAGAAACTGGGTCTTCAGGATGCACCACCAGCCGTTCTAAGATACTGACTAGCTGAAATACAGTCCAGGTAGCGTGCCAAGAAAGAATGGAGCGAAGTTTTCCAGATGCTTGTTCACGATACGGTATTTGCACGGTTGACTTGAAAGTTTTGATCTGTTTGGTCTTCTTCTCAGTCGAAATGCACTTAATTGTGTTTTCAATAAACGTGCCTGGATATTGATTGGCGGCGGTGATTTCTTAAATGTGAGAAGTCCCTGTTGTGTTTGAAGAGTTCGGTGGTGCAGATCTTAGTAGTTCTTTCGGTGAATGACCTGATGATTGTTGTGTTCATAACGATTGGGTGCGACGCGTTGAAGTTGATATACCAGCCAGAATGGGATGGTTTGAGGTAAACAGAAACCTGGAATCTCTCTTGTTCGTCAGCTTTGACTAGGCACTATTGAAAATTGATTGAGCGCCTATCCAGTTGAGTTTCCAAAGTGAATGCAAAGTCTTTGGATTTTGAGTTATCAACCCGTAACAATTTGTCGTTAGCGGTCCGTTTGGTGATTATGAATGCGTCGCCTTCATATCGTCACCAAATTCGTGTAGGGCAGAAAAATTCATTCAATGTTTTTGTTCCCATTTTTTCGAGGAGAAAATTGGCTACTGCAGGTGCAACAGGGGAACGGGTAGCTAGGGCCTCCGTTAGGCCGCAAAATTTTTGTTGAATGTGAACAGTATTGAGTGCAAACAAATTTCAAGACCAGGTGCAACTTGCCGGTAACCGTGTGTTATCTTCAATCCATTTATCAGTAACATATTAAACATGACGCTCAAAATGTTTGACTTCGTTCGTATTAAACTTGGCGCGAATATCTCATATATGGTCTAGTCTTTTCTGGCTGGTTCATGTACCACTCCCACAATCCCACCTATACTTCCATTGCCGGCAGTGACCAATGGTCCGCCCAGACTGATCTATATGTTATGTTTTTCCGATTCAAAAACTGTCATACATTTCATATGTATTTAAGAACGTGATACGAATCAGTGTAAATAGGTGTTTCAAGCATTGTTTGATAATGAATTCTAACATGGCCCTCAAAGAGCTGTTCAGAAATGCGGAACGTTTTGTTCTTTTGTGCACATACATTTAAAAAATGCATGTTGTATGTGTGAAGAGCAAGGCACAGCAAACACATTGTCAAATGTTGTCCACGATGGGAAGGGCCGCAATATACAGGGAGTAACGTTGCTGCAGTATTATATGTTGTGAGACAGTGCTGTCAGGAGATTCTCGCTGGCCCACGAAACAGCCGGTCATTAAAAGTAAAAGATTTTTATGAACTATTTTCCGCTTGAAACACTTTCCACCCGGTTTGAAGTGGATTTCAACTACTTAGCACTTGATCCTGAAAGGTTCGTTCAAAACTGTTTGGAGTAAGTGGTACAATTTGACCAGTTCAGCAGCGATTTCAACCTGGGCTCTGATGTAGCCACGGCAATTGGAAACACTGGTCATACGAACTGGGATTAGTCAGACAATCAGTGAGCAGTTACCGGATGGTTCGAGACTTTGTGGTGTGACAATAGGAACCTTAGTACTGAGCCAAAAGTGAGACCAGAATTGTGATAGACTAGCAACAGCGTACAGCATTGTTACAAACCAGCTTATTCGCCATGGCTTGGAGCCTCGTATATAAATCACAAACTTCAATTCCAACTGTTTTCAGCATACCGTGATAGGCAGTCGTGAACTGGAAAGACCTGAGGTTATTGCGCCCCTAATAGTCATATGGAACCCAAACAATTCAAACACGATATGATTATACAGAAGAGGTTTAAATGCTAATGTTGTTCCAAGAACTACATCAACGCTATCCGTCTCTCAAAACGACTAAGTTTAGCTGTTAAAAACTACAAAAGGTTGTAGGATCAACCTCAGTTAGTTATAGCCCATCAAAAAGCTTGCACTTCACTACTCGATCACACATCACAAGAAGCTTTATACCAGCTGTCACTGGATCGTGGTATGAAATACCATCACGGCTACAACATTTGCTACCAAATTAGCCCAGAGCAACAGATGCAGTGGAGTTGAACACTATGAAAGTGAGAAGCCTTTTACCGTTGGTAACAACTAATGGTGACCAAATGTATTTACGTCAAGAAATTTACACGCGCAAGTTAATACACCACATTTATATCCTAACCATGAATGGAATGAACGGAGGAAAGTCTGGTTGGTGAATTAATAAAAACAAGGAAATAATCAATATGGTTTCCCACAAAGGTGTGGACCCATTCAAAAGGTGTGGGATTGATAATTTATTTGCATCACTCAACCAAAGTGGTTTTGTTCGTTCAGAGGTGGACTATACAGACGAATTTCGCTAGGTATGACTATGACCAACATTGTGCGCAAGATCATGTGAGATTCACACTTTTACGAAAGGTTTTTGTGTAAATAGTGTGGAGGATTAGGCGAATGGCAATAGTTTCTCTGATGGAGCAAAACGTCAACCGTTTGGAGGTTTCGAAACAGTGATGGACACTCCTGCGCCGAAATCATGACAACACTTTGGAGACTTTGTTTTGGCTTCAAGCTTTGAAGCAGAAGGGCACATGGATGAACAAGGCAGTGAAGTTCGAAACTAAGCAGAGGAATATGGGGATAATATCGAAAAATCTGGCACACACTGAAGTCGTCGACTTTAAGACCTAGGTCTAGGAATTCCTGATCGAAATGCAAGTTAAAGGAGAGGCAAAATTATACAATCAAGTCAATCCAGTTGAACCGAAGGAAGAATTTCTGAGAAATTGCAGATGTTACGCACATTATTCTTCATGTTCAACAGTGAACAAAACCATCCTTGAAGTGTTGTAGTTAGGGCAACATTTTTACTATCTCAGGCGTGGGTTTAAACACCTTGACTTCGAAACCCGCTCTGAGAAACGTTTTGAACAACTGAGTGATCTCCAGCTCCCATTAGACCATTACGTAAAGTTGTTTAGGACCAGGTAAGTTCAGTTTTGTCATCTGTACTTCACTCGAGAATCAATATTTACGAATTGATTGACAAGGATACATTTACCCTGGTCTCTGAGACAAAGCAGGAAACAGTATAATCTCCAAACCTTACAAAGGAACGTGGATGTCATTTTCGATAAGGTGGATTGATTGAGTAACATGTACTGTTTGCCAGAGGACGAATAAATTCGTAAGGATACATAAAGAAAAGAACAAAACGATAAGTACAAAGGAGATTGACAATATCATTGTGACGTCTGATGATGAAACACAAAAAACGAACTTGTCTTCTACACGTTCATCTCATTTCTAGAAGTAGTATAATTTTTTACAGTTTGTTGTCTGGCTGTTATAACATTGGCAAACCTTACGTGTTAGCTGAAGCAAGGTGCAGCAATCGCTTTGGCAGAATAGTTCAGCATAAAGGATTGTGCCAATATGAGTTCCTTCCATCGTACCACTTCTGGGTCAGCCTGGATAGTACACACGGTTACTGTCAACTAAGCGTTTAATACTGTGGTCAACAAAACGGCACCAAAAGGGCAAGGTTAAAACTGTACACACAAACACTATGCTAGAATGCAGGGAAAATAACGGGTATTTTGGTGGCAAAATGTTTGTGTAGCAGTAGTTATGAATACTGTGTAATTGATTTCTTTTAGGGTACGACGCGTAGAAGTTACATCAGATTATGTATTTTTTAAACCACACACAACTCCAGAACTCTATTCACTAGTACACTTTACACATGAATTCTCACACATCGACAATATTTTCCTCCATCTAGTTCAGCCAATCAAATATACGTTACAGTTTCCCTTTTGTGTTAACCGCACACAGATAGAAAAATATGGTGCCCTTTAAAAGTATCGCTTCTGTATACAGCATATGGCCAAATTGTTGTCAAGCCGGCATCTACTTCACGCCTGAGAAGCTAAACTGGTATTTCACTCCGGAGTACAACAAAATAAGCTGTAAAAACAAACAGTGGAGTTTGACGAGCGTTATTAACGCTGATCATTTGAAAGCGTTACATTTGCTACTTGTGATGAAGTTATTGCTCAATCAGTGAGCTGCAATGTGTTTATGTATCGATTTCACACAGTGGTATTTGAGCAAATCGTATCAATGCGGTAGTGGTTGCAATACGTCACTGCCTATCCGGAATTCCTAAAGCTGGGTCATTACGTCCACTAGTTTTGTCATGTATAACTCCATGAACTATCCACATCCTACTATTCCGTAGAAAGTCAGATTCTATTCTACTAACCGGAAATGTGCTGATGTTTAGAGGGCGTAGTGTGAACAAACGAGATCTCTTCTTCCAGCTGAATGCAACTGACTGCGTCAGTTCAAATCGATTGAGTGTGCTTTCCTCGTTTCCCATCCTTAGTTATTGACGTTTCGTTAATCGTCTTCTGTGACTTGATCCAGCACAGTCACATTTAAACTAAGACACTAGATAGTACACATCACAATCTGCACTAGGTCGACTGTGCAAACCTTTTGTTCATATCTACCAGCATTAAGTCACCTCGTTGAACTCCTAATGGACTCCTGTTAGGTCTATCACCATATCTTGCAAAATAAAACAGTGGACCCCAAAATGTCTGAAATATCGAAATCAAGAACCTATTCCACCAGGGCGATCGCATATATGATCCATGACTGAAACTTACAAAATGTGGGCAGTTCGCAGTTAGTAGTGAGTTTCATGGTGCAAATATGCTTGCACTAATAAACATCGGTATCACCTGATGCATCGTGACCGAATGGTTAAACCGTTATCACGAGAGGTCACGCACTAATTGATAAGTGCTGAGAATCAGGAGGGAACAGTAACAGCTCGTTTTATTAAATGTGGGTCAGTGTGTGTACATACAATGCTTCATTACTGGAGCGTATGTAGGTTATTCCAGAGGCACACGTGATTTCTGCCGACTGGCGGCCACAACAGGGTTTACTGTGCATATTTTCGACAATTAATCAAACACAGAACACAAACCGCCTATGACGTTGCGTTCCCGAATTAGGACTAAACTACCACCAGTATTCTGCTGGCCGATATTCTGGTGGTTAAAAACATGGTCAAAACATGTGGAAAGCTGTCTACATTTTAGACAGTTTGTAGGCAAACCAGTTCAAATTTTCCTGTCCGTTTTGCAAATTGCGTTATCACGTAACAAAAATTATTAGTTTTTTCAGTTTATGCAGCTTGGTGGGTAATATTCGAACAACTATTTTACTGGCAAAGTTTCGTGATCGATTTTTCCAACTGTCTAAATATTGCTCAAATGTAGTGGCCTAAAAACAGTTTCAATTTGTTTGATACCAAATCAGCTGTATTGTTGTTGATTGACTAACTAGTCAAACAGCTGAAAATAAAAGCTAACGGATAATGGAAGTGGGTTAATAGCTCACGTAACGAAATGACCCCGGATATCCTTAATCAGATTTTCCATACCCTCTTCATGCTAATAAAACAGTACTCGAGGTACATTGTATCCGGTTATTTAACAAATCTTGGTAGAAAATTGACTTTTACGTCTTATCGAAAATTCGTTCCTTATTTTCTGCAAGTTTTGGTAAATGAATAACAGAAAAAAACAAGGAATTCTTCAAATGCTGAAATTGATCGATCAGACGAGGTTAGGCACCTCGGATGTGCTCAATGTTTGGATAAATGAATGAGGTTTTGAGGAAATACAGAAAATCCTTGCAAATATCCTGATCAACCAACTTAACGAAAACACGGTCGAACTAACAACAGCCTAACGTTAGCTCTCACTACTAATGTTATCTATTCCATCACGATTGCAAAGTATACATGAAGCGAAATTATCATTAACAGAAGACGAAGGCCCCACCCACTATGAAACTATATTTCGAAAGAAAATTTTAGAATCTAATAAAAGACAGCACACTGAACCGTATTCTCGAATGTCACTGAGTCATCTTTTTATATGTACACACTTTACAGTTCAGTTGAGTTCGAACTATGTCTAACCGTAACTGCCGAACCGTTTCATCAATTGAACACAAATTCTACTGCATTCCGTCTTTCCTGTCTACAAGTCTTCGCTCTCTCCAGACCTTCACTGCTGAGTTCGCCTTAACTTATATCCCATGTTTGTAATGGTTACTGAATACTGTAATACAATACATTGGTTAATAATTTCTGATTTGATTTTTAAATTTTCCTTACATTCATCTTGGAAATTTTATAACACATCTACACACATGTGTACGAGAGTCCACAAAGCATTTTGGAAGGTAATGCCTTCAATGCCCACTCAAAGCCATGTCGACCGTTAGTCAGTTAGCCTACAAAAGTATTATGTGAACAAACGTTTCTTTCTTTCCTTGCCACAAGGGACAACAGTTAATAGATGTTGCATTTCTTATTCGGTAAGTGAGTTGGTCCGCTGGTGGGAAGAAAGCAAGTTAATTCCGAAAAACGCAAGCAATACTACTGTGATGCAGCAAGATAGTTTTTGCAAGAAACCACAAAGGAGATAGTCACCCATTAGTGGTTTTGTGGTCATGTCCAACTTACCTATCATGTGATCTCTTCGCCTCGATTGACGGATTTCTCTGGTAGGCAAACTGAAACGCAATGGTTAGGTTCGGAATAATTACAGACTGCCTGATGAACCTCTTACGTGCAGTACTTATGTTTTTTTCCATCACCGACACTGATTTTCCTATCATTCTTTACAGTGGTAAGATAGAGTTACCACACCTTATAAAAACAGGAGTTCTTGTTTTCCCTTACTCAAAGTGACGTAGTTTCATCGCCACCAGGAATTGAACTTTTTGTTTTTCAAAAACAATATGGGCACGGTGGATAAATCAGCGCAATCGGGGACTATCCAATATTGTATACAATAGTTATCAAGCAGTTTTGTGTACACAAGCAATATGTTCCTTGGAAATCAATGTTGGAACCCTCGTTTAACTGACGTCGCTGCCATAATGTGCCTATCAGACGGTAGCGAAACTTTACTTTAAAAAGTCAATTTCTTATTAATTGTTGAGAGGCACTTGTTGTAAACCTACTTCATTCATCAGTCAATGTTTATTAAGACCTTAGCAAGTCTTACACTAGTTTGCATAACAGCTCAGACCATATTCCATTTCACCGGTAAGTGGAAACGTTGAACGTTGCTGGGTCATTCGATTAATTACGCAGAAAAACTACAATATTATGACATTCTGTCGAACCTCATCCCTGTGAGTGAAGAAAACACAAGCCTGTGAACAAATATTTCCATCGAGTAAACCTGAAAATGTCCGTTTTGAATAAGCAACCCTGAGTAAGTCATTAGCAGGCTGTATGTACTCCGAGAAATACATTTTCAGCCTCCGCAAAAAATCTCCTAAACAGACGGATAACAATTGATTGAAAGCGCTAGATTTAGACATAATAGTGATAAGCAACAAAAGCTTAGAGACATATTGGAAAGTCATAATAAATGTCTGTTGCGAATTGATATATTAAAATAAATAGAAAAGCACAACTGATCGTAGCTGACAAATTCCAATAGACAGTTCAATCTGCCTCTTTTAGGAAAGAGTCCCGTTCTTGCCAAACCTCTTCAGGGGTGCCCAATCTAATCAGAAAACTATTTTGATCGCCAACTCATTAACTTCACACTGAGTACGACCGAAACGTCAAACGTGGACGCCCAACCACATTGGCTTGTGAGTAATGCTCAGATTGTCTGATCGTCTCGAGTGAAGAGAGGGTAACTATCGGGTTAACTCAAATCGATGACCTCACTATAAAGACTCCTCCAGGTTGAAATTACAGATACCACTGAATCGTCGGAAGATGTTTTGTCTTTTGAATTGTTGCATGGAAATCTGCTTTCTATAACCTCAGTATCACGCAGCTATTGTGTTCATACACACCCTTAATCTAGTGTGAATTATTTTCAACCCGCATAAAGAAAGACAACCTACAGATCAACAGAACACAAAATAACGTCCACAATTTTGGTGATTTGCAAGACTTCAACGTCGGTGCAAGTCCGGCCGCGTGATTTCCATTCGGAATCATCAGAACTGATAACTTGCCTCTACCTGCAGCTGCAGGGAAGTGTGAGCATTTTTCATTAGCGAGCATGAGTTTTCACTTGTGCCTAACGTACCGCCAACGGAACGGTGGTCAACGCACTTGCCTGGTGAAATCGTGACCGGGGTCCCACTATCGACCGTGGCTAAGATGTGTAATAACAGCAAGTTTTAGCCGGAGCATGCGGAATCATTCCGAGCTGCGCTGACTTTGCAGTCTATGAGAATGTAAACACCTCACTTGTGACTGATATCCAATGTGTATAAATCAACCTCCCTTTTTATTCACCAGTGAACAATCTAATTTTTGGTTGAGTAAATATATTTTGTACAGAATTTGCTTTCTTATCGAGTAAAATGTGGAGTAACGCAAGAAATTGCGGATTAATTTTTGTACTGTGGTCCAGTGGTAACGTAAAAATATATCTGATATATGGAAATGATAAGGATTGATTACGCTGGATGGGATTTTTGTTGAAAAACGTTGGTACGCTATATAAAGCTGAGAAACAACGGAATTAAAGGGTATGTTAGATGAAGTACCACATAAATAGAACACCCTTTCTAGTCGTTTGAGAGAATACTGGTTAGTCATGACCAGTCATCTGAGGAGGCTGGGCGACAGCTCCAAAATCTGTTCTGTTATTGAAACTTTGGCCTAGTCCTGACAAAGAAAGTTTGTTAAACAAGACTTTACATACGACGAGCACGAACTCGATACCTCTAATTATACGAATGTCGATACAGCCAGCTATTGTACTTCACCTGCCTATACCGTCCGTTATGCCACTAGGCTAAGTAAGCCATTAACTATTTAATATACATGGGAGCTGTGTTGACTGCGTGGCAGTTAATCTTTCTTCGCGATCAGCAGAGCTCCCACCATGACGTTAGTTGCGCCCATTCCGAGAATTTGCTAGCACGGCCAGCAGGGATGAGAAAACAAGAATTTACGTTGAAAATTTGAACAGTGATCAAACCAAGTGAGTTCTGTTGGGTTTCAATGGATAAAGTCTAGGTTTGCAAATATGAGGTCCCAGGTAGTGCCTACCATTGGAATGGTAGGCATTTAAGGTTGAGGATGCCAAGCTGTGCAAACATCATCATGTTATTTGTCTCAAATCAAACACAACTGGACTGTCGTAGATTAAAGATCACCTACATTCGCTTCTCATAAGTGTTCGCTGTGGTGAGACTTCTTCAAGGTAGACATCAAATGAACCTTTTCACTCCAATCGATCTAGTCAACATATTGAAGTGCGACTGTCACATCACCACGTAAGTGGCCGAATTCTATGAAAACGCTAGCTTCTGATAGCCGCCATGAAATCAATGTAAGTAGATGTGGGTTGGCAAACAGTCTGTATTCGGTTATTCATTCTTGGGTCAATTAACACACTTTGCTTCACTAAGGTTGTCTAGCGGGCGAATTTGTTACATAATTACCCCAACCAATTCTGGGTTAGCGAGCAATCGGGCGAAGAAGTTGGCCTCCAAATGTATCAGCTACACAACGTGGGGTCACGATAAACGAGAGACTGAACAAATTTCTTCCTAAAGCACGCCTGTAGATTGCACAAGCGAATTCTGATCAATTCCTCAGCGGTCAAAATACCGAAAATGAATCTTTTGGGTTGACGGCTCAGCACTTGTCAAATTTTCTGGAATATCATTTTCGATCAGGCTTGGTACTCTGAGTCAACGAGATGCACCAGAACTGCACTCGAATTTGACATCAACTCGCACTTAGTTAGCAGTCTGGGGTAGTGTTCACGTATTCTCCTAGAAACGTGTCGGAATGTGCAACCGAAGTTACCTAGCCCAAAGAAGCACGTGAAACAGTAAACGTAAAAGGGGGTAACGCAGTTAGAAAACGCATTTTCAAGTTGTACGTTAATCATCGGGTTGGCTCTGAACAAGATTCGCAGTTTTTCTCCATTTTAATTTTGTCCGCTTGCTTTATTTATTTTACGAGTCACCAGTTCAACCAACTTCTCTCCTTTGTGGTCAAATTTCATGTGCTATAGTCCCGTGTGCTTGTCAATAACTGTTTTAGAGATGGGCATTTTCTGCAAATATCAGAGGTAAAAACATTACCTATGCTTCAGTCATGTCATCAATGCATATCTTCACAGTTCTGTGCACTTAACTGTGAGCGAGGAGTATGTGACTGGAAAAGTGTGCAAACCGGCCATTCCGAGGCGCTGTCGTTTACATGCCCCTCTAAACTGAACCGTCTGCATGACAAATCAATTCCATACCCAAGGACAGCATTTGTCCGTCTTTCTCTGTCACACTTATGAAGTTGAGATTAGAACGCGCTGTGTGCTTCAGCAACTAGGCCATCCGTATCCACGGTTCTGTCAATCACACGGTTGATATCGTCCAAGCATCTTCTGGAGAAGTTAATATGCTGAATAATCCCACGAAGTGTAGTTCTTTTTAACGCTGATATGAAGATACTCACCGAAAATGGGTCTAACGATGATACCATTGTAACTTCGTCCTCCCAACGGTATCTGTGCTGACCACTATGAAATTGTATATATATATAAACTACTTGAGTGCTTCTTTCTGGCTAGCTGACATTCGAACCTTCAGAAGGTATGAACCCGCATAGATGATCAGTAGTTTCTAGAAGTGACACATTCGTGAACAGAAACCAGATATCCTGGAAAAAAAATTTGCTAATCGAGTCCAACAAACGGATGGAACTGACGAAATCGGAACACTCTTTTAACGAATGCATTGAACTGTTTCTCCGCACCGTTTCAAGAAATCTGTTTGCCAGTGTACGTCATATCGGTGCATCCACGAAAACTTGTCTAGGTCTCATGTTATTATCAATACACCTCTAGAGGTCAATTTATAGGTGCCCTTTATTTCAGAACCGTATAACATAATAATGTGATAAGTCGTCCACATTCGCCTGCCAAACATGACAATATAAAACGTCACTTGATTAGTCAAATGATAAATGAACTAAAGCGGACTTTCCGGCAAGCGGCCCTTATTTCCAGTATAGATAGTATAGCTTGATTATAATATATTGTTTACCATAAAATCTTAACTGCCAGTGATAATAACAAGGATTATACTGTTGTGCTCAATACACATATCTGAAACGAAAGTTGCGTAGCAATACGAGTTGCTTCATAGCGCGTTATTTGCAAATGTGATTGTTTCACAAGTACTGAATGATTATGAACCCCAAATATAATGTAGGTAGGCAATCGTGGCAACTTGTTTGTTATACCATTCTTAGTAGTGTTTTGTTTTCAGTTCCGATTTGCTGATGCAACAATATAATACACAACAAATCGTCAGTAGTCAAACTTATTGAGTTTCACACCTTAAAACTAGCTCAGCATACAAAACGAAATCAAGCGGTATGACACTCAAAATTCCTCTACAGCTGGTCCCATACAAACTTGTTCCAAATTACTTTCCGAAATTTCTTTGCTTACCCACATATAGAGAAATTTTGCCGAGAAACGTTATGCATGTTACATCAGCTCAACGTGTAGCAGCTGTTTGCAATTTTTCAGGTTGTGAAATTAACATTTCATTTTTTATGCGGAATTTTCCTCTCACTAAATTGAAACTCCATTTCACTTTTGGCTCTGGCAAGTTCACATGTATGCCAGCACCCAAGGATCCAAGATGGAGGAGACCGACACACTCGTCTTGTAAACAGTAACCTCCACTCAACTTCGAAAAACAAATTAACGTTGAAAACGCGCTAATTCACATCGTTTTATTTGGAAAGTATAACACCTTCCATTACTTCAAGTGTAAACGTTGTGCCACTGATAACTACACGAGTAGAAGGAATTCAAGTAAGTTGTCTGATTCTAGCTTGCGAAACTGGATGTGTATTATCTTGATGTTAGCCACGGGGAGGGTCACTCGAGGTGGTTGAAACAATGAATACTACAACTTGGTTGTAAAGTTGTTTTATTCCCAAGTCATTCACTAACACGACCCACTGCTCACAACTTGTTCTCAAATCATGAAAGTTATTTTTGTAAATATTCAGATTTTTTAAAATTCTGTTGATCTTTGTTGTTGACAACGAAATCTGGTTAAAAACACCTCATTCTATGTAATTTCCATACTAACTTCAACTACACCCTGGAAGTGATTAATGTTCACGTTGTCGCCTCAACCTGTAGTTTGGATGGTTTGCTGGATAAATTCAGACGGCGAAGGAATCGGTCAGGACAATGTCTGGATATGGAAGTCAGTGGTAGAAACAAAGTATCTATGTTGTCACTCACTTTTGTCCGCAAATCTACTACGAAGCACGATCCAACATGATTATCACAAAAGGATGTTGTTTTTCCTTCAGCAACGTTTCATGATATATCGTTTATGCGCTCAAAATAACTAGTCTCCTCGGAATAGTAAGTTTTCTCTCCAGGGCTAAACCAAAAGTGTACACTGCAGAGTCTACACTTTATAGTAGTCTAAAAAAGACATATTTTGTTCTTAATTTCCAGACAAAAAATTGGTGGCATTATTTTGACTTAACATTTTGCACTCTTTTACTTAACCAAGGATATATATATGGATTGTGTATGTTTGAACTTTGTAAACTATTAGATATTGAATAATACGTGCGGCTATTTATTAAACTTCATACAAAACCTTTTTTTGGGTTCAAAAAACTGAATTTCAAGAGTTTGAAAATACTTAAGAAGATAATCACTGAGTCTCGTAAACACCGAGTTTATAAATAGTTGACAGCATAAGGGCGTTCACGATATTTCTAGGGTAAGCTGCAACGTGCGTACACCTCCTGCTAGGTCTCATCATAATTGATCAATCAAACGAATCTAACAGACTGAAGTTTCACTGAAGATTTTTGGCTGAAAGGTAGTATAAATTGGCAGATCATATAGACCATTATTAGTGCAATTACCGGTTCATTACAAGTCTACTTCAAACGGTTGAGTCACTCACTGTATGACGACGTATAAGCGAGTACTTTGTTGGAGCCGTTATTTACAGCATATGCATGCAGTTTGTTGATTATCAAGGTGTTCAGATGACAAGCAGTACAGCACACAGCGTAGAGTCATTGTTTTCTTATTTTGATCAAACACAGTGTAAGTTGGTTTAATTTTTTTGTAATGCTACTTAGGAAGATGACGAAAGGTATCATTTACAGTCGTTTTGAATTCATTCAGAGGAGGAAGTTTTCGATGAGGTGACAAAATACGCATCTCAATTTCAAGTGCAATCTGCTAACACTTATTCTAGATCGATACACATTGGCTGCTTCCACACAAATGCTGAAACTGGCGGCACCAGAAGGATTACTAATCTTCAAGTGTAACTATCACCCTCTGACCGAGTTTCCAAAATATGTTGACTCTTTAGGGGCAGGTGCCTTAATTGAGATTCAGACAGACAAGCATCGCATGATTCTCCAATGTTATAGCATTTCAGAATGCCGGCTCCGTGAACGTCCATTGAGATGGGAGTGAATTGTCAGTCATTGTATACCTATAACTCAGTGATTATTCATTCTGGAAAACTAATCGTGTTATTTAACCAAAAGATTAATAGTCTCATCTAACTGGTAAATGAACACAACGCTTGTACCTCGTTTATCATTGAGCTGTGTACGTTATCGTTAAGTATAAGTTATCTTATTTACCAGTACGGTTCATATTTTTTCTTGTTCTGTGAAACACCCTCTCAGACATCTTGTATTCTTCTCCCCAGCGCTCTAGCTACATACTTGTCTGTTTAGTCACCCTTCGTGTTTGGCTGCGCTCGCACGTCGCATCAGAGGAGCATCGTGAATTTAGTGTTTCCGCATACTGTAGGTTCCTTACCAGAGGACTGCTCAAACAGATTCGTTGTAACGAGAACCATTGGGTTTGGTCCATTAATCGTAGGAACAAACACACCGTTTTACATATACCAGTAAATGGGAAGGTGCAGTTATGTTTTTACATGTGGGCAGTGGTAAAAAATTGGAAGGGATTTTGCTCTAGAGCTTACAACTTCAGTTCCAAGTCTGTGAAAAACCAGTTGGCCGACAGTTTCCCACCACCGATAGTTTTACCTCGAGTAATCAGAGTTCCCATTTTTCAAACTTGGCTTTATTTCGTGTCATGATAATCCACCAGAATGTGTCGTACACGTGGGATTTACACTTAACCACGAATTACAGTTGGTTGTATGAGCTTGTTTAAATATGCCACCAGCGAGCGCCTCATTAGCAAGTGATATTTTTCGGAAGACGACAGTCTGGAAGGCTATTGAATGCACCTGTTGAAAAATCGACGTCATGCCCAGGGTTAGGAAGAAAAGTTTTAGGTGACTTAGATGGGCTTCTACGCGAACAGAACAGCGTTAGAGCACCATCGGCATTCTCCTGTCTGCGAACCATACGTTGATATTTACAAACATAAATTGCGAACTGGACCACAATATCGTTGTTGCCTGACCATACAACCGTTGCTTATGCTTAAAGTCATTGTGATTTTTACGTGAGCGTAGCACATCCAGATAAAATAGAACGCACACTGAGTCGCACGTTATATTAACTTTACTTTGGCTTGAGAACTTGTATAACTGAATGAAAGTCGCTATGGGAAATAGTGGGTGCTAAAGGGCGGTTGATACAAGCACCGGGAACGAGATCGTTATATAATAAAGCACGGCTAGAGCCCTTTCTTAGAGCTCATTTAAATCAGTCACGCCTCGGCAACTTTCTTGTGTGCAGTGGTCTGTAAGAAAATTCATTGTGACAAATTGATCTTATAGGGTTCAGAGTTATTTTACAGAATCGAGAAATCGCAAAACGCTTACGGAACATGAAACTCTGTGATGAACGGCTTAGAAAGAAAAGATGAGACGGAACACGTTCCAAAATGTCTGGTGAACAACACGACGGGGGCGCTGCTCGATCTTCAGTCACATGACAATTCGAAGAAACGAAACATGAAGTTCAAGCGGAGAAGGCTTTTTGTACTGCACAATCAGTAAACATATTTTACCTTTTTACGAGACCTTTGTAGTACACCGTTACTAACCCCTACATTATTTACAGAAGCAAGTAGTATTAACCTATCAGTGTCATGGTGTTAAGACTTTGCAGTCATGAGGTTGCATTGTTCTTCGAGTGTTATCATCAGTTGGATGTTTTGGTTACGTTGTTGACCTAAGTCCACTTTTTGCTTGTCTTAAGTTTACTCTAAGGCTACCTATTGAGTCCCTTTTATTTCCGCCTATCTCACTCCGTGAGTGACGTTATCCGCGTCGGTAGTTCATTACTGAGCTTGTTTAAATTTGAACCTTTTTTGTTGTTAGTTTTCCAGTGATGACGGAAAATACGAAAAGGATTGGGCCTGCTTGCTATTCTTGCCACAACCGGTGACTCAATGCTATTTAAAGTTTATTTAAATTGATAAACAACTGATCGCAGTCTGTGTAAGCTAACCGAAGGGATCGGGCAGAATGTCTCTGCAGAGTACATCCGACATAATTTTGCTTGCGGGTCCTAAATTTGGTCGAGGACATAAACGCTTAAAATAAGAAGATAGTCAACAATAGAAAAAAGGCAAAAGAGAACGTTAGATAACATTCAGCGAAACAGAAACTCATTCACTCCCTATCAAGCACGTAAAAGTGTCAGTGAGCACACAACAGACATCAGTTGATCACTATTGGACTTGGGAGGTCGAGAGTGTTTCCATTCTACTGCAATGATTCTGATGATCAAATTAGCTGGAGATTCCGGTTGATGTTTCGAAATACGTGAAACAAACTACCGATGACACAGTTTCGATAGACTCTAGTGGTTGCTCCAGACTAGACACACCGCACATTAAAAGTATGCTATAGAAGCGAACGGCTAGTCTGATTTTGTAGTCCCACCCAGTTACCACTGTGTTGGTTATATTCGTTGATTAGTCGGTATTTTTCATGAGAGAGTTTGGGACTGATAGAACATTCTGTGCGTTGAAGACAAGTCCTCTCCGCCCAGGAGGGCGCAATTTGCTCGCTCAAGTCAGCAGACTTACTGTGTTAACTCGCTCTGTAGCTGTACAGTTTGCCTTTTCACTAAGAGTAATTTTCCCCATGAAATTCAGAAAGGCTTGTATGTCTGGTTTGAGATGGAACAGCACTAGCCAACTGAACGTCATGATGAAACAGTCTGAGTGAAACTGTCTAGACAGTCTAAGGAATAACCTGAATGTCGAGTTGGGTTTCTTGGACATTGGCTCAGTTTTAAGAGAGAGGCTGTGGCAACTTGAGTCGGTCTTGCAAAGGACACGATCGCGTATGGTGACACCCGATTTGTGCCTCCCAGAATATAACAAGCTGCAGTAGGATTAACAGCAGTGAACTGCGTTATATTTGGCTGTCATTAACGGGGTCCAGTAGTATGTCGCCCAGCAATGTGATATGGTTTGAGCACTCCAACTTTCGGTCATAGTGTTCGTTACAGGCCGAGTTGTAGTCATCAGCATACAATGATACCATGAAACTGACAAGCCATTACAGTGTGTGCAGAAATAAAATGCAGGGTAGGTATCCTAGCATGAGATGTTGTAACCCACCGCTGGTAGCACAGTGTCAGTCTGAAAAGTTCCTTTCAATCTGACACCGAAACGACAATCTTAAATGTCCTCCGTGAGTCACACAGTTAGAAAACGTTTCACACAGTGATAATAGTCACGCAGAGCGTTATATGGTTTATTAGACCAAGACATAAAAACTACTTCAGCTCTTTTGGTTTCAGTCAATGGCAGCTGGTTAATTAGAAATAATTACATCTCATTTCACAGCATATATCTTAACAGTGCGCATGGTGCGCTAGAATGAATGCAGAATGATTGACAAGGTCATAGTAAGATGCATTCTCCGTTACTACAAACTTGCTCTGTAGAAATGTCATGGGTTCTAAAGTTCATATGTTTTTATGGGGGAGGAAAATACAGAAGTAACGTGCGTCCTTAGCCATGTGTTGATTACAGAATAATTTTTTGGAAGGTTTACGGCTGAAACAAAAAACAACCTTAAGAAATAAGAATTGAACGAACAGTAAAAGTACGCAGAAAAAAATAAAGCTAGTTGATGTAGCGGCGGGCAAAAATAGGGCAAAATTAAAGCAGGCATGCATATCTATACGAGTCCAGTGACTCGAAGAATGCAACAATGAAATTGCTGGCAGGAAGAGCAACGAAGTCGGTTAGCCCGCAAGCAAATATTGATCAAGCGGCGTTGTAAATCATTCATCTAAGTCGGTCGTAATTATAGAGTTCTGCCGTGTATTCCATCGTATGGAGGAGGTTTTTCGTACATAGTAATGCGTGCATTTATAACCCCGGCTTAGTGTAGCAAGCACCTGACTGCTCGTACCTATTTATTGAAAGGGGGTTAGTAATTGGGTTTGTGACTTGTTGAATGTATACAGAATTTCCCAGGGTAAAATTACAGTGTGCACGCTTGTGGCTGTAGTACAACACCAACCCACCTGAAATGGAGAATGTTTTGGATAGTATTTAATGTTGAGTCTCACAACTATATTTAAATTTCACTCTGGAGTCTTGTTCTGAGCATCTTTTTATTCGCTGCAGTTGCCCTCTCCTGTCAACCGTATAAGATAAATCATCTGTTACAGGCATATCATCCAACGAACTTGGACTGTCGATCACTAAAAGAATGTACTCACTTTTGAACTCCAGTTCTACAAACAGGAGTTGGTAATGATTTACCTCAAATTTGAGATCACTTGCAAAAGTAATCGTGCTTAGCTCACTTTGACTTGAAAAATAAGCAAGTGAATTATATTTTCTTTGAATACGGCGACCAGTAACTGCTACGAAAAACGGATCGGTTGTTTGTGACAACTTATCCTGTAAAAAGATGCTCTGCATTGTGTACGAACGTTTGTTCAACGTCTTATCCCGAGCAATAAACACTGAATGCTCACAAGTTCCGGCGGATTTGGGAGCATCGCAGTGAGCAGGTACGTTGCTTCCAATGCAGCAAAACAGTATGTGTATGAAGATCAGTTTCAAATTGCACATAGCGTATTTCACTCAACATTTCCTCTGTTAGAGGTATTCTTTCAGGGTTGTGTGATTTAACAAGATGATTTCTTTGTACTATTCGCGAATATCGATCACACGCCATCATTGTGAAAGAACAGAAGACTACAGCCACCGTTTCTATTCTTTTCCACAGGCAGGATGATCAACCCATCAAAAATGTCCCCTTTTTAAGCTAATTAACAGTAGACGGTGTAACTCATCATTGCGAATTTATCTTGGTGTATGTTTCATTAATGCTTCATTCATTCATTCATTCAACAACTTTTCTATCGGGAAGGAGCATTTTCCAAGCAACCGAATAAGAGGATCTGTTTTGAGGACATCAGGAAAACCACCGACATAATGAACGACCACGAATAGGCACATAAATGAAAATACTTTACATACCGACTTTGTAAATTGTGAAGAGAAACGTGCTGCTGAAAAGGGGTTAAATCGTTTGTTATTCCTCGAAAAGAATCGTTGCAGCTGGTCTTAACTTTTGAAAACTCCATGTAAAACTGTTCATTTACTTGGTTGCTATAACTTAAATAGTTGACTGAAAATGATCGGATGAGAGAGCTGGAAATGCAACTTTTGAACCAGTGGATATTACGTAGTTTGGTTGTAGATACGTACATGGGAACATGGTGAACTCGACTGAAACGACAAACTTTATAATAATGAGTAGAAACGGGTAAGTCACTGATACCATAAAGGCAACCGGTAGCCATGTTGTACTCTGTGGAGTGAAATAAAACTCTACTGAAGGTGACCTCATTGACAATAACACATATAGTGGGATTCGGCACAGTTGTAAAGTTATCAGAGGAAAATTCAGTCAGTCCATGCCGTAAATTTCGGCTCGGTGTTTTGAAGGTCATTAAGACAAGCTAGTGGTGGTGGATGAAACCATAAGGTCGCATGTTACAGGAAAATAAGTGGTTTGATAGGCTCAGATAAAATTAATCGGCGTGACTTGTTGATGGTATAATGCGATATAAATTTTTTGTTTTGTTTTGCTGTCTTTCGTGAACACTGATCAGTCACACATTGCCCGTATCACCAGCTATAATTCTAGGTTGCGTTGACTGTGTGACACCATCTACCATCATGAAAATAGCAAACTCAGGGCAATCCGACCGTGAAAATAGACTTCCTAGTTGGAACAGTTGCAGACGGCGAGGCGATTGCGCATTTTAAACGAAGTTTCTCTCCTTATATTGAAATCGTTTCCTCATCGTCCTCCACCACCACCCCTTACCCAGAGTTAGGCACAGTGTTTTCACCCATCAGGTTGAAGGATTCAAGTCTTTGAACGCAAACGCAAGCCCAAAGGAATGATAAGTTGGACTGGTAAAACACTATATTAAATTTGTGTACGATGCTACGTTGAGTTTAGATCAAGTTGGTGAGATTCTTCAACGGCTGCTGTAACCGAGTATAAGGACTTAGATAAGCGTCAGTTTATTTGTTCACTCAGCTGTAAATGAGCATAGTGGGTTACTAAAAGTGAATTCGTAGAAGATTTAGTCACAGTTCTGAGAGTGTTCGACCACTGAGTTACACTTGTACCATTCATAAGCTTGTGCTTTGTAGAGTTGGTCAAATTTTTCACGATCGTCAACCGGCAACACAAATCGAATAGTGAATCCGAAACATCAGGCTTTTAAACTGTACTGAACTAGTTAGGCTTGTGTTCCATGAGCATAGGCGGTGAGTTCACGTGCAATCTTCCAACGGGTGGGAAACCGAAAGTATTGGTGGGTACAATTCTAAGACAGAATTTCTTCCGAGCTAAGTCCCCAAATGAAGGAAAGTTATTAGCAACCTGAAACTAACCGTACTCTCGAAAGTGACATCGCAGGTGAGACAGGCTCCGTTGTCGTAGTGCTAATCGCATTTGATTGGTTACTCATTCACATCTTTGAGAATAGGCACCGCACATCTGTTCTGGTTTTGCTACAAGATGTGGGGTGATTGCAATGTGTGTGTCATGTTCCCTCCCGTAAACAGTTAGATGTAGCTCTCTTTTTGCAAATCAATAGACAGTAGAACTTTTCCTGACGACACACATCTACAAAACAATGTTTGCCTTCTGCTATATGAACAAGATCTGGTCTGCTGTTGAGTATCACAAATTAACACAAGTTAATTTATCACATGTTGAGTGAAATTGTTGTTCTTGAACAACCGTTCAGCTCATCAATGGTTGTGATTCGAGACACAGCTAGTTAACCGCATTCCGTTTGAAGTGCTCGTGATTTTCATATTCGTATCACTAAGGTTGATCAGTTTTTGCATGTCATTCGCGTAGAAACACTGAAGCAGGACCACGGTAGTCATAAAATGGCCAGTAGTTTTGAACATGAGAAATATGAACACTTTAATGTCATCACAGCTTACCAGCAGTTTGTTCCCCATTCCGGTTTGGTGAACTTACTCATGTGTTCGTCTGCTACGTAAGCTTGTTGACTACTTCACTTGACTTCAAATCCGAAGGCTACACAAAACAAGCTTGTTTTGCGTAGCGTTCAGGCTATGAATCTCAAGTGGGCTGTTTATTCATTTGGATTAAACCAATGAATACAGATAAAAAACAGTGGCCTCTGAGAAGTTATAACACTTCAGGTTAGACACAACAAAAACATCAAGATGTTCTGAGGGCATGAATGTTAAGTCACATCACTTATTGTATTCCTAGACCGCACTGCCGAATTATTCGCAGTAAAGCATTACACCACGAATGTGATTTACAGTGAAGTGTTATTTATCAAAAGGTGAAATTCTAGCTGCACAAAGCTGGTTAAAATACAAACGAATTCAATGACCACAGTGCTACTGCTCAGAGTACAAATATGTTATTTGCATTAACCACCCGATTTTGTTATGTTCTCATCAGTTAAGACTAGGTAGGCCACCAACAGGTTGAGCAGCTAAGTTTAAAGCCTGTGTTGCTCAAGGGGTACCATATGATTCAGCAAAATTGTAAATCAGGAATGAAAACACTCTTAACCGTCCTTTGTTAAGCTACTGCCTGAAGAGCCCGGAATATTTAATGAACTCCGACTGAAGACACAAAGGAATGCATACAGATACAACAGGTTGTGCTTAAATGAACATGTAGGTCGAAAACCCCTATATCCCTAAGGGTACTAGACAAAATTTCCCATGATTTAGTTTCAATTTTACCAAATTATCCAAATTCAAGCGAGTTTTGCTTTAGCTATAGAAATGTTTCTCATTAAATTTAAAACATTTCACCCCATCCATAGATCCAAAAAGTAAGACCTGAAGACGTAGATCCTAAATTCAATTTTTTTTGTATTCTTATAAAAACAGGTTCAGTCATAAAATCGCAAAATCGAATCATATTTACATGATATTCACCAGAGTAAACTCAGTCTGATTTTCATTTGGCTGTGAAGAAGTTCATGCGAGTTGTCGCAATACGTAGCAGTCACTTAAGCAAGCGTTAACGAGCGGTTTGTATGACATGTTAGACACACTGAAGATGTGTTTAAAACCAGTTCCCTTAGCTAGCACCAGCCGATGTTTAGCAGTTGGTATGTGAGATACGCTTGTCTTCCTTCTGTCTCCATCCCTGATACATTCAGCCAATTCATATCTGACTCGATGGATTTGAACCACTGTGTCCACTACATACATCCACGAAATCGAAAGGCTAATTAAATGTCCAGTTCAAGTTACGAATTTTACACGCCTGCAGGTGTTTGACTGATGACAGAGCAGTAAGTGGCTCTTGTCTTACAGTCTACTTCAGATTTTACGGTTTAGATTGTATTGTGAAGCAAACAAACAAAGCAATTTTCAACCATGTTGTAAGATAGAGTAAGATTGCCAGTGACGTCAAAGTTAGTACGACCCAGTAAACTGCTTATTTTTTCTCCAACAAAATAACCTCTTACGCCCGTGTGACATTTTAACCCATTCGTTATTGTTTAAGTATGACTGAACTCAGAGTACGTCGTTCAGTTATCAAGACATAGTAGATATTCCCAAGGTGCATAACTGGAATACTTTCAACAAAACAGCCAACGTTGTTCTATGAGTTTTTCAACTAATTTCAACAAAGAGATACTGCGATATTTCTGTCCGACTTAAGGAAACCAAACACTGAAACTACTTCTTCTGTTCCCGCTTTAACGAAACTCTTGACCAACAATTCGTGGAGTAGCAGCCAAAGATATGTTCAGGCTGTACCCAGTCACAGACATTTATCATTCATGTAATTAGGAATAACTTCATATGTTGGTTCTTCAGCCTAATTAATGTCCCTGTAGGCTACTGAACTTTGTGAGTTTCTAAGTTGCGGTCGAAACTATTCTCTACCTGTTGTCAAACCGACATTGCTTCATACAGCTCTCATTTAAGAGATCGCTTATTTTGTAGTTTTTTCTAGAGCGCTTACTGGTGTACCGCACTCAACTTCCTTGCGGGAAATGAAAGAATATCCGACTTGGTACATCATCAGTAATTGCACGTGATTCAGTGAGGTTATCGCTCTACCCCCGGTTGGTACATGTTTTGTTGAAGAAATCTTAGAAAAAGGAGTTTAGATTTGATTTCGAAACCTGTGCCATTCTATGTGAAAGTCCACAACGAGGTGTACACACGGGCTGCTGTCTGTTCTTGACCGGCTAATGTTTCCTTACATGAGCGAAATTGCATGGCCAAAGAAATTCATTTCTGCAAAAATAAATGCGTGACTGAGTGCATAGTAACGTAAAATTTTTGTCTAAGTGTTCGCTGATTTTTAATTGCAAAATAGACTGGTCTCAATATCATTGTAATGTCTGTCTAACTCGACTTGAAACAAGTTTCAGTAAAATTTCCACACATATATATGTCCAGTGTCAATCAAAGGGTTTGATCTAGCATATTAGCTATATCAGCCCTCCCCCTTGTTGCATCAAGTCTGGAGTTCCAGAATTTTATAGACTGGACACTAACTTGAAATTTGAGTGCAACTGTGTGGGGAAGCGTGAAGTGTTTTATTAATTCGTGCTTCCAGTAATAACGGCAAAAATTGACTGGAATTGTATTTGTGCAATTTTGCCAATTGTACCATTTTAACCAAGATATAAGTGAAAGTTAACTCATCGGTTTCTTTGTGGTAAAACTTTAAAGCTGAAAGGAAAGAAACATATGGTCATTTTGAACTTAAATGCAACTGGCGAGTTTAAAGCGTATGAAAAAGATCATGAGTAATCAATTTCCAGAGATGTACAGTTACTGTACGTTTTTCCGACGAACGTTGAGTGACGCACG
>QNGE01004225.1:9111-41490 GCA_008508345.1 Paragonimus westermani
TCATCATCAACAGCCAGACGTCTATTCCTAGGATAAATGTTCGGCTTACCAACCTGAAAGTCGTGTGAGTGCACCAAGTTTGCCTTCTCGATTTGATATCCATCGGTGCGATAATGGATGACCCAGGAGGCCTGACATCTGTAATCTGCAAAACTACAATTTACCGTGACAATTGATTAAATAAACGTTACCGTTTGGAGGGCTTCGTTCGCCGTGAACAGTGTACGCATTTGTACACCGCACTTCCATACGGGCAGCCTGGCGGCAGGTCTATTCCTCTATGCTTCTTGGCACTTGCAGCTGTCTGCGAAGTGTTAATGAAAAAGCTTGTACAAGTTTCCCGTTGAAATCTGCACAAGTCTTTAACATACTCCTCGAACTTTCGGTACTTTATCTTGAATATCCTTCTGAACGTGCTCTCATCGTTCACCGCCATGCTGATTCAACGTACGGAAGTGATTTACCGATGATGGACCATTTAAACACTTTTACGTCCAATGTTATGATATATGATGTTTTTCAGATATCAATTGGAAAGATCACTTGCACCATTTTACTCAAACTTCAGGTCACATTCATTCCATCAGAGTTTTCCAGTTTTTCGTGTACGAAAGCGAATGCACTCTCATGTCTGCATGTACTCGGATCTTTCGCACTTCTGGCACTTGTGACGCTTGACTGGACAGAACCGCACATGGTGCCAGTCACCGCATTGCCAGTGTGCACTTGGGAGCTTCCATCTGGGCTTTGCATCATGCTTCTCCGTTGTGTTGTCACTGTGAGACGGCTTGGATTACAGGTAACCCCGACAGTTCAGCCAAGGCTGTCATGTTTCAATCGATCAAGCGTTGACACTTCGCTGTCAAATCGCAAGGTCACTTCAAGGTACTGTTCATTTTTTTCAAAATTCGGGTGCGAATGTCGGCATCTCGGGCTGGTTACAAACCGCAGACGAATATTTGCCATTTGGACTTATCCTCTGTCATTGTCCTCAACTTGAACTTTTCGCATTCTCTACGCTACAATTGTGTGACGAAATCTTAATGTTCACTTTTCATCAATTTGAGGCATTGATACCGAGTGTTGAACAAGGATAACTGCTCTCCGAAACTATTCGTCAGTCTTCAGTATTTCTTCCGAAGTGAGGTCACGAGGTTTCTTTAAGGAAGCGAGAACAGTTGACCTCGAATGTTCTGTCGTATTGAGTTTCTGGATAAGTGATCTCACTTATGTAACATCCATGTCAGTCAACTTCACTCGGGAGGCATCTTTGTATCGGTCGAACCGAGATTCCAAAGTTACTCCGGCTTCAGCATTGGGAACACATTCACTGATGTTGGTTTGACGCGGGGTAGTGAAAGCCGTAAGGAAGCTGTCTTGCTGAGGACGCCTTACTCTTACTTGCAGCTCGGTTGTTTGTTTGCAAAGTGTAGGCACCTTGATGTTGAATGTTTGAATATAGAGGTAGTCATTTTCAGTAGTTATGTCCCTTCCGGCCCCCTTCTTTCTCTCTCTCTCTCCCTCTCTTCCTAGGCAGTGTGTTTTTTTCTTCGTGGTTGTGTGGCAGTTAAGCATTAGTATGAACCACTGATGTATTGCTGTCTATGATGATGATGATCCGATGTCAAGCTGGGCAGTAATGCCTCCGGCCTGGCCAAAAAGACTAGCGGCCGATTGTCTGTTTAGTAAAGCGCCTGGAAAATTCCTAGTAACGTGTTTTCCTCTTCTCTTCAACATGTTAGGCTGTTGTTGAATTCAATATCCAAGCATGCGCTCCATATTTGAAAAGAAATATAGTCTTAATCAAGACTATGCAGCGATGGGCTTCTAAGAGAGTGTAGGATGTGCACATCCTTTCGTACGAAGAACGAGTGATCACATTGACTCTTTTCCCATTATTGTCGATGACTAAGGGACGATCTCATAATGGGCTTCAAACTATTGAGAACGCCTGCTCACATCATCAGGCCCCTCATCCAAATTGCTGAAACTGTATATCTTAAGGGCCGTCAGTATATACTATTCCCAGCACGGGAAAACAGTTTTAGCGTTCGAATCTGTTCCTCCTGGAATGCGCTGCCAGATGAGGCTGGGATGGCACAGTGAAAAGCGATTAGATGAATGGCTGCTGCTGCGTTGGCCTCTGCCTGTCAGTTGTTCCTTAACTGGAACCCTAGCGCTGTTACTACCCCCTTATTCTGTTTTGGACTTTCTGTTCTTCGTCGTATCAGATGGCATCCCCAACAAAAGGTGTTCAAAGTCCCTCGGATCCTAACCAGGCAACCGGGAGCGCCCTACTAAAACAGGGTTCAAAGTAAGCGCCTTCGTACCCTGAACTCAAGTCTTGCGCCGATCACCGGACCACAGCTTCTGGTTCAACCCGTCCCTCGTTAATAAGGCACGCTGACGCAAACGACGACTTGACATTCGTAAGGTGTTACCAAGCTAATGAGGCCTGTGAGATGAAATCCGGCTGCAGGTAGTGAAAGTCGATAGCTATGTCAACATCCAAATGTCCATACTTCGCATGGTATCAGTGTGGCGGTTTTACTGGAACCATCGAGTACATCCGTTAATTGAGCGAGTATACCGGCACGGTTCGGAATAAAGCGGCGAATAGTCAACAATTCCGAGAAGACATCGGAGCTACTTCATCGTGGACAAAAACGGAAGAGGTGTGATCGAGCTGATTTTCTCAGTTAAAAATGATACGCATGAGTGGCTAATGCAGTGTCCGAGAAAATCTGGCGTTTAAACATCGTGTCGTGTCTTTGCAAAGACACGTTTGGGTGTGTTCATTCTAACTCCGTGGTTTCGAATTCGATGCAAAACTTAACGAGCGTTTGCTTGGGGCTCCGTCATTGATTCACTGTCGAGTAAAACGTCATTCAAGTAGGCAGCGTCTAATTCGCGGAAAAATTCTTTAGCGAAACGCTGTGACGTCTGTTACACGTTGCGTAACACTAATGAAATACCAAGGGGTTCGTACAGCTCAAATGCTGTAATTATCGCATTTTTGTGGATGTCCTTCGGCGTAACTGGCGGGTAACGGTACGCTCAGACAGGGTATAGTTTTGATGTCACGTTCTTACCAGATAGGCCCAGGGTAAAATCCTGGATGCGTGGCACTGGATGGCTGTCCGAAATGTTCAAATTGCGTTAGTGGTTGCATGTCTTCCAAATATCGGGAGATGTTTGTCGTCGTTTGCAACAGAGATGGCCAATTTCTGCTTGAGGACCGGAATGATACCCATTTGTTCAATTCCAGCCCAGCAGCTTAACTATGTAGGGCGGCGATGCTGCCTGATAAATGTGTGACTTTTGGGCGAAGTTAACGTCTGCTACGTATACTTCGGGAAGTGCTAGTATCAAAATTAGGGACTTCACAGGTGTCTCCCAAGGTCATAACACGGGTTGAGAGAGTGCTTGTACGATAGAAGCTTCCATGTGCAAGTGGAGGGAGTTAAATCTAACACGATGACTACTAACAGCGAAATAAATCAGGAGTCAGTCCTGGGCGCATCTTTCTCTATGTAGGTTAATGACCTAATGCAAAGGCTTAGTTGTTCATGCCACATGCTGGCGGACGCTGTGAAGTCGGCAAGGTGTCTAACGGAGAGCTTCATGCAACAATACCTCAGTAAAATATGTTAACGGACTACACAGTGGGAATTGTAAGGCCTATTCCGAACAATTTAGGTTCATCGTAGGCGGAGAGGAAAGTAACGTGATCAGCAGGTCTGCACCTTTGGGCGTCAACACATAGTCCAACTCGTTTTTAGAAGTCTGCTTCAATGATGGGCATGTTGACGCCGGTCAAGATGAATAAACGCCTAACTTGTCGCCTGAGGCCAATGTCAAGAAAGCACGTTTTCTGTCGTAGGTGTTAATGCGGCTCTGGTTAGTAGCACTAAGCGCATAGCTCGTCGGTTCGGTTGAGTGATCTGGTGGAAGCGGTGTAACGCAAACTTGGGCACCGCTGTCGACAAGGAATTTGTTGCTGGAATACCTGCTCCGAGTCTAAAATAGGCGACTTGATGGTGGCTTCCCTGTCACAGCGGTCGACATCATGCGTTGGTTCTGGAATTTCACGATGACGGGGATCTGGGGACAATCTTATGTGGTTTCTCACCCTTCACCACCCTCTTGCCATTATCACCACTAACATCAGAGACAGCGATACATCAGTGGTTCATACTGATGCCCAACTGCCATACAACCATGAACAGAGAAAAGAACAAACCCGGTACAAGAAGAACGAAGAAAAAAAGAACGGGTTAGGGTAGGAACTAACTACAACGAAGAATAGCTACGTCTATCTCCAAACATTCGCTGATGACGCCTTACTCTCACTTGCAGCTCGGTTGTTTGCTCGCAAGGTGTAGGCACCTTGATGCTGAATGTTTGAATAGGGACGTAATCATTTTTCAGTAGTTAGGTCCCTTCCCGTCCCCTTCTTTTTTCCTTCTTTCTTTCTATATAGGGTGCTTTTTCTTCATGGTTGTGTGGCAGTTAACCATTAGTGTGAACCACTGATGTATTGCTGTCTATGATGATGATGATGAAACATTCAACATCAGGGTGCCTACACCTTGCAAACAAACAACCGAGCTGTAATTGAGAGTAGAGCGTCATCAGCAAGATAGCTTCTTTACAGACCTCGCTGCCCCACGTCATTAACTGCAACTCACTTCACAGACAACTCGGCCAAACAACGCCACTGAGTTCGGCTAGCTGCCACCTCATCTAACGTCTCAAGCCACCGACTCTATGAGTCACGAGAGTCCCAGCTCGGGAGACGAACTCGATATACAGTGATCAACCTCTTCGCGAACGATTTCATTTGTCTACGTCAGGTCATCGTCTGCCACCTCGCGTCTCACGCCAGTCGGCTGCATCATCAGCAAAATGCTCGGTGTGGCAGACGAATAGCTACAATCTTTAATACATGGCCTAACCATCTAAGTATATGCAAATGCGAGGACTGAACAAAAGAACTCGTTTGACAATCAGTGCCAAACACCCGCGTCCTAATCCCCTCGCTACTTACTCGCAGACATCGGTGGTCAGGTACCTGAAGACAGTCTCGTCCTCTACCCTGAGCGACCAAGTTTCGCTGCCGTAAGGTAATACAGTTCTCACTGTTGTCCGATGTACGCGACACTTACGCTTTGCGCAGACACTTCTTAGTCGCCATAGGTGTCCCAGATTAGCGAACACCGCCCTAACCTAAGAGATACGTATTTCTACTTCATTCCCTACACGTCCGCCGTCACCGCCTCCGCCGATGATACAGCTTTCCAGGTAGATAAACCAGTCAACAACCTTCATGGTTTGAGTGTCTAACATCAAATCTACGTAATCACAGAAATATTTCAGAAACACTGCATTTGGAGGCTGCAAAGCGCATTCGGAAGTACTGAGCAAATTATGAACTAGAGTATTGCATTATGTCCTGCTGCTTGAAAACCTTATTGTCAGCATAATCAAGACCAGTCAGTCTCCCACGAGGTACGAGATCCACACCGGTACCTTGTGGGTGTGGCCGACATTCCTGCATTATTTTGCTCATGACAAAGTTAAACGAAAACTGTGAATGTGACAGCCTCGATGTACGCCACTCCTGGTGCTGAGACTGTCAGACAGTTCATCGTAAACCCTAACCTGAGCTGAATTATAGGAATGGTGCGCCGACCGTATGTTTACATAATTGGTCAGTGCACCCCTGTGTTCAGGCGACTCTGAAAGTGTAGATCGATCCACCGGATAAAATGCACCATTATAGTCGGGAAATACGGCGATTGTTGACCGGCGGTACGCATGACGCTGCTCCAGAATCTGGCGAAGAATGCAACTGTGATCTATACATCCAGGGCGAAACTTTGCCCGTTCTTTTCTAGCGTTTGCCCTCCGAGCTGCAGTGGATCAAAGAAATATAACAGATGTGAGAATCCTGGTAACGGCTGGGGTCAAACTAATTCCCGCTATGATTTTCGCATGAGTGCAGGACATGTTTCTAGAATATGGGAACTTCGGTCCAGTGATCTGAGCACAGAGTGATGGTCACCGTCGTCCACGCAAGTTGAAACAACCGAGTCAAAGCCTCTACTAACACCTCCCCATTTACTTTGAAAAGTGCCGACACGAGATTATCTGGAACAAATAGCTCTATCACGTTGGAGGGCCGAAATACAATTGCGCACTTTAATCTCAGTGGGTGGTTCGAAATCCACCGACGAGGGTGCTATGTTACAAGTTTGTGGAGGCAACATACTAGAAGCAGGAGGCTAGCTAAATTGACCCTCAGTGTTTCGCTCAATGCTGTAACCTTTCAGGCTTATTGCAGATGAGTATTCAAACTATCTCGCTAACAGCTTTGCTGACAGACGGTCATCTGAGACCAGTGGCACGGATAAACTTGGAGAGTTTGCCTGTGTTCCCTGAAGCAAAAGTAGCCTCTGTTTCTTTAACTTTCCCTCATTAACCAAGTCGCACGACCAGCCTTTAGCCTACGTTTCAGGTTATTGTGGATATCTCTTTAAGATTTGTTCTATGAACTTCCAGGAGGAATGTTCCGTCTCTTTTCTAACAACTCCAGATCTAATGTTTGTTCAATCCATGCATCCCCGTGCCGTATGCTCTACAGTATCTGCTTCATAAGTTGCCCGTGAGTCGTTGGTCCAGCGTCTCTTCGGATCATCCGAGTGAGAACTGCTAATCCTGATTTCTAACCTGGTTTGGCAATTATGCTTTATCGACGGTATAGCCACTTTCTAAACAGCCAATCGTTGCTGTCAGTGGGATCGTTGTCCAGCTAAAGTAAAAACATAATGACAACGTACCGACCTATGGTCCGAATCCAATTATATACTCCAACAAGAACGGCATTCCTGAATGGACCCACACCACCTATAACCAACAGCTATGTGGTCTATGTGAGACCAAGCCTGATTTGGAGAAGATGGGCGCTAAGTATGACAGTGACATGCACGATGTCTAAAGATAATGTTGGCGAAAAACAGCTTATGCTGAACACAGCCACAGCAACAACTGTCCGCTATTATTTGTGCGATATGATGTTATCCCGAACCTGCCATCTAAATAATACTCGACCTCACCAAGGCGGCCGACCTGGGCGTTCATATCTCCGGCTAGAACGACTTTGTCAGAACCATGTGTCGACCAGAGGAGTACGGCCAAATCCGAATAAAAGGCGTCCTTGACGCCGGTGTCACTACAATCAGTAGAATTCTAATCAGATACACTGAATAGATCCCTGAAAGTTCTTCGTCTAGGGCTGATCTCAATTGAACCTGCCAAGTGGACAGTACAAAGTCTACTGTTAACAGGAATCCAATCTACTAATGCGACTACGGCCGGCTTGCTGAGAACCGTACCTACTCCAACCTCATCGGTAGCACCGGCCGTGAAATCGGGTAGACAGTGCGGGTGCTGTTAGTTTCATACGTTGACTACTGTCCTGAATTCTAATCTCCGAGATACAGCAGACATCAACGTGTAATGAGTTTGACGTTTTTTCAGAACGGCCTGCTGACCTATCTGTTTTAGAGTGCGAACGCTGAAGACACCTATATTAATTCACACTCTAGGTCTAAGGAGGGAACAAGTTAGGTCTGAGGCTGAATGGTAACATTTGCTTGTTCCACCGAGTGGGCGTTAGCCGACTTCGCGCTTGTTTAGTTTTTTTTCTGTTGCTACATTGTGTCATAGACCAGGTTGTAACAAACTGGCTACTTCATATACAAACCGCTGGAAATGTACGATTACTTTCAGAACCTTGCTACCTCCTTTCACTTCGGTTCCTGTCAGAACCACACTTTGGTCGCACCTTAGGGAAGGCGTTCTGACTTGACAGTGGACAAAGGACAAGCACCCCCCACGTGCTCACTATAGGGGGGGGGTTGTCTCTTGGACCCTTGCTTTGGGAGAATCCTATATTCTGATGTTTCCACGTTGCACAAAGTCGATTGACATATATATGGGCTGGCCGAAACCGGCACTTTTGGCTTGCTCGTTATAATCCATTTCTCCCGTTGGCAGGTACTGTAGATAACTTGAAACCGTTCTGACGCCTTAATTGTCCCGTATACTCCGTAAAACCTCCTCTTATTCTATAAGCTATGTGCGGAAATCGATAATTCGATGGGAATAGCAGGCCTCAAATGCAGACGGACCATCACAGCGTTGTTGCAGTGAGGTCGAAACGTCTATTTAACCACAGTGTGCCACCGATTCACACTTAGATACCTTGGGGCAAGTACGTCAGTTTCTACCTAACTTCGGTTTCTTGAATGCTTCTAAAATGCTAGAAACATTAGGATCCGATGTGCTCTTTAACGTCCTGTGTACTGAACACCTATCCAGTGCCTAGTGTGGTTTCCGCAAAGAGCGTTCGTGCACAGCGAGTATGTTGTTAATCGCCGATTGGTGTACGCACACCGATGATCCAGGTATGTTGGTGGGCGTTACGTGCCTTGATTTCACCAGGACTTGCTTGTGCAAACTATGCTGTTTTGCCTGATAGGTCCCGTTGCTTCAAAGTTTTGGAACGGCACACACACTATTTGACGTACAGTCCGTCTACTTCAGTGGTTCCGCTTCGACCTCATCATTGGCCGTTGCTGTGTTTGCTTCAACTTCTGCCTCTACGATTACCTAGGCTCCCCAGGGTGCGCGTCTCGCGTCATTCTTCCTACTGGCCCATGTGAATGGGATTACTTTTTCAGTCCATCTCATTTGGTTGTTTACCGACGACATAAAAAATCTGGCTGATCCTCAGGTCATCTGAAGACCGTTGTTGTGCTACGTTCCGAACACTATTTACGTTGTATCTGAATGACTGACTTGAATGTGACGTTGTGGTCATTGTACACCCCTGTGATACCGTACGCTACTGTATTGACGCTTCAGCGAGATAGGCCTGAGGGGCCTTCAAACGCTGCGACTACTGCTAAAAAGCAATTGTATTTCAGTGTTCTTCCTAGTGGTTTTTCATAAGTTTTATATTGAGTGTTTTAACTTTTTCATAACGGCTTCATATGACCGCATTTTTAGAGTTGCGTTGCTGTCCGAATGATTTCTTTTCAGGACAAGTCACTCCCCGCAGCTGTTCATCAAGGGTTACGAAAGCCCTCACTGGTCTGTAAACGGAGTCAAATGAAGAGCAGGTTAATGAGCTGGGTTTGTACTCACTTGAGTTCCAAAGTTTCATCGTAAATCGACGCTGACTTTCTTAATCTTCAAATCCACAGACTATCGACGCAGATCTCCTATACGTCTTCCCGTGAATAGCGCGTTACGGGATAAGTAATCTTAGGCAAAACTTCAACACAACCGACGGGAGTGTTCTTATTACTTTTTTTATCATTGTGCTTTCGCACGGTTTGAAATTTGCTGTCAACTACTGTTATCCCTATAGGTACCGTCTGCTTTGATAGCTTGGTTTAATTGACTATCGTTCGGGTATCTCTGATTCTGCATCCGTGTTTCTCCTACAGACTCATTTTCCCGATATACAGACCCTTCAGACGTGTTACTGTTTGCTTTCTTCAAAACTCTGAATTCTCTGAACCGTTGAGTAAAGCAAACGAAAGGTGCCAGCGCGCAATTTACGGACGAACATGAACAAGCTACCTCTTGCGGATGAAGTTAGTTTGGTACGTCATTTGAACTACATGAACTTGATCAAGTTGAAGAGTCTAATGTGCCGCTCACCTTTCTTGTGAAATTACAATGCAGTATGCAGTTAAGTTGTCCGTAGTGCACTTGGGTGCTACTCAGTTAGAGGTCCTTTTGCATAAGTTCACATTTTGTATTCCATCGAAAGAAACTATCAGCATTTTAATACGGGTTCAGTTTGAGCTTCTCCGTCAACTCTCAAATTGAATGTCAACTTCGAATAAGTGTTCAGTGGTGTAAAGTGAAGCTGATTGATCTTGAGGATTCGTACCATACGGTTTGTTGCAGCCATGGGTGAGCTTTTGCGTCCAAGCGCTGAGGTTTCAGAAACTTTCAAAAAGAGTGATTTTTTGGTGATTTCGCGTTTAAACAATGAGCCAGGGCCTTTAACTGTTTTACTTAAAAATGTGCTTCCTTTTTTGCGGCTGGTATTCCGATTGCTTTTGAAAAGTTACAATTTTTGCAACAGACTGATTTAATGGACAGAACAACAGTTGCAGCTGTACAACCCGGTGGTTCTCTTGTACCCCGACCAGGTTTATCACATTAGTGTGAACCAGTGATGTCTATGATGGTGATGAGATTTATCACAAAGAAATGGTGTCATTGGGTTCGTTTTTTTCGACGTTTAGCTGTACTGCAATAGGTTAGCCAGATGGGCAGTTAAGTTAATGAAACCTCTAATTCGTTCATGAGCCTGACCAGAATGTACTGTGATCTGATCCGCCACTCACCGCAACAGAGACTAAGAGTATCTCAGAATAAACACTGTTAGAAGGGATAAAATGGATGGAGACGGTCACATACAGGAGAACTGGTGGTTTTTTGGATTTAGGCACGATGTTGATTGCTGTGTTTCCATGTTGGATAACGTTTCTAACTTGCGATTTGAGTCATCACGAGGTCCTCAGCCGGGCCAGCGACAGTCATCCACTTTACTCAATGGAATAATCGGGATCTTCACACGGGAATACGTGCCTTTGGTGTTCTCGATGATATTCCATTATCAGTATTAAAAGAGTGCCTAGGTATATGAAACTTTCCGCAACCCCAAATAGACTGTGTGCAATAAAAACGGGAGTGTAATGCGCATTTCATATGGATCAACCCGCTCACTCACTTTATTCCACATAATCTACTTGTGATCGGTATGGATAATAACCAAGACAATGTTCTCCGCATATTCTCTGTAAGTCAACTTAGGCCACCGCCATACTCGTTGCGTTTCTTAATCACATCTTTCAGCATTTCGTCCATGGTAAAAGTAAACAGGAGAGAAAACGTCGCACACCTCTGTCGATTACCAGTAAATTAATAACAACTCGAAATAGTTGTTCGTAAGATTTCGCTTAGTTTTCAGAGTGAGCGTATAACAAATTTAACAGATTCATCTATTTATCTGGAACCTCCTTGCGATGGAGGCGATTCCAGGAGACAGTACGAACAACCCGATTGAAGGCAGTCTTTAGTTCTAGAAAAACAACGATGTCGACTGCCCGTAAGAGTGCTGATGCCCCAAGTCCCGTCACAGAATAGCATTCAAGCAGCAGAATGTAGTGCAATACTCTACTTCACAATTTGTTCAGTACTTCCGAATGCGCTTTGCAGCCTCCAAGCGCAGTGTTTCTGTAAGATTTCTGTGATTACGCACGAGTTTCCTTTGCCAAACTGCGTCATTTGTAGCGTCGAAAAGACGTTCGGTTGTCACTGAAAGGAAGAGTATATAAGGCCTGTGTGCATTCCATTTTGCTGTATGGTTCGGAAAAGTGGCCTGTTCACAAGGAAGATATCAACAGGCTTGCTGTGTTTGACCATTGTTGTCTCCGCCAATTGGCCCACATTAAGTGGACTGATCGCGTGAGCAATGTGGCAGTTCGCCGGTGCGTATTCCGGAACGCTCCAGATGCGCGATCACATGGTCAAATAATTACGTTGCACAGCTTGCGATGGTTGGGTCACGTTCTCCGTATGCCAGCTGAGCGTTTACCGTACCGGGCATTATATACTGAGGCCACCAGCAGTTGGGTAAAACCGCGTGGTGGTCAAGCAACAACGTGGTTACGAAATATGAAAACCTTGACTGCTCCACTGAGCAAAGTGGGCAGGCATCGCCTGCCTGGAGGGGGTCCTCTTGATCACCGAAACCGCTGGATAGAGACGCTATCCGAGATGGTGATGTGTCGCATTCAATGGCGTACCTGTATCCATACCATTTCTAGTTCTTCCGCTTAGTCTTTAATATTTATTGACCTTAGTAACGTTTCCTTCTAGGATATTCCACGTCACCGTTGAGGTGAGCGGCGGTCCGAGCCACAGTACCTTTGGTCAGGCTCATGACTGTTATGATGATGAGATTTGATGTTAGATACAGAAGCCATGAAGGTTGTTGACTGGTTTATCTACCTGGAAAGCTGTATCATCGGCGGAGGCGGTGACGGCGGACGTGTAGGGAATGAAGTAGAAATACGTATCTCTTAGGTTAGGGCGGTGTTCGGTGATCTGGGACACCTATGGCGACCTGGCGTAGACAAATGAAATCGTTCGCGAAGAGGTTGATCACTGTAGATGGAGTTCGTCTCCCGAGCTGGGACTCTCGTGACTCATAGAGTCGGTGGCTTGAGACGTTAGATGAGGTGGCAGCTAGCCGAACTCAGTGGCGTTGTTTGGCCGAGTTGTCTGTGAAGTGAGTTGCATTTAATGACGTGGGGCAGCGAGGTCTGTAAAGAAGCTATCTTGCTGATGACGCTCTACTCTCAATTACAGCTCGGTTGTTTGTTTGCAAGGTGTAGGCACCTTGATGTTGAATGTTTGGAGATAGACGTAGCTATTCTTCGTTGTAGTTAGTTCCTACTCTAACCCGTTCTTTTTTCTTCGTTCTTCCTGTACCGGGTTTGTTCTTTTCTTTGTTCATGGTTGTATGGCAGTTGGGCATCAGTATGAACCACTGATGTATCACTGTCTCTGATGATGTTTAAACTCTTCCACCTTCCGAATTGCTCTGTAAGCCTGACGTATTTGAAGATTTTTCTCGCCTCGTGTCATACGAAACGCGTATCTGTTTGAGGATGTTTGTCGAGAACTGATGCATTGCACGCTTTTGGTTGTCCTGTCTCCTGTACCCGTGATGAGGTAACCGCGACCATTTGGTTACATTGCCTGCCCTAAGTTTTTTTTTGCACACAAGTCGTTCTACTTTTGGCTTTTGCCTCAATAATTTGCTTTTTCTCTTCTGTTGCTGCTTGTGTTCACTTGTTCGTGCGCTACAAGTCTTCCTATGAACTTGGCGAACAGCTAAATCAGGCTGCCTCTCTTGGACTCTTAGAAGAAGTTATGGACTTGTTGGATCGTGGGGTAACCATGGATTCCTTGTCAGAGGCGCAATTCGTGGTTTACAGGCAGGTGTGAATCATGCAAATAAGGTGAACGGGATGACTCCACTTCATTGGGCTGTGCTCAGGCATCACAAACAAGTGGCCAAATTTCTTCTGTCTGTTGGTGCTGATCCCTCATTGCCAAGGAAAGATGGGTTAAAACCCGATGAACTGGGTGCGTCACACGATCAACAATTTGTCTGACTGTTTCGTAATCTAGGAGAGCAACAAACACTCGTTTTCACTCCGAATTATTTAACGTATCCAAACTTCCCACAGTTGACCAAATCTAATGAATACATCGTTTCCCCACAACCGAATGTTGAAAATGGCGTGTTGCTGAAGGTAAGTTGTCATATTCCGGCTCTCCGGCCCGAATGTCGTGAGATTTTGGGTTTTTCTTAATCTCTCAATTGCTTACCTGTTGACAGGACCATTACTAATAAAAGAATGTCAAAATATCCACTGTTAGCTCTCGAAGGATGAAGTTCTTATTTGAACGGTGTTTCGACTTGGAACTGTGGAAAAGCATTATTGAACTGCTCGAATTAGTAGGAATTTCGATGACACCTTTTGTTTCCAAACCTATCTGATCACGGAGTTGACTTCGACTGAAGGTGTCCGAGGAAGAAAGGAACTCTAATTTTCTTTATAGAATGAAAGTTGGCCGACAACGGTGCAGCGCATAACGTGTGACGTGATATGCTTGCTACTGATCCCTTGGGAGCGAAATGTGCAACTGCATACTCCCTAATGGTCCGTTCGGTGGATGTTCACTAATACACGATTCACGGTGCTTCGCACTACTCAGTTTCACTTGATATCCGACGATTATGTGAACGTCACTTAGTTATACTGAGTGAATACAACAGACCATAGTATTCATTACGACGGAATGCAGCCAATCATTTGGGGCCATAGGAACGTCTGGTCAGACCGACGTAGACACGGTGTTCGGGTTAACCAACCAGACTAGTTGTTTGATACTAGTTCGGTTACCTGTTTAGAACACCCTGGTTGAACAGACCATATATCAGGCATATTTCTTCCCGGGTTGACGAATGGCGTTTGCTAGTTGGTGGCTGAGTCCGGTCGACACTGAAATGTCATTCTAAACAGCTCAGGACTGGAATACAATGGGACGATCTATTCTGTGTTGTTGGTGCGTGTATACCTGTGGAAAATAATTCTATGCAGTTTTTCTAAAGCGTTACGGTTGACCGTTGCTTATTTTGGAATGCGTTGGGCTTTTGTCAGTTCGGACAGTCAAATTCATTTGTGACGGGTTAGATGGTAAGGAATCGCGTATTGCTCCAGGCCGTACTTTAAATCTACAGAGAATTGTTTGAATCGGGTTTCTCTGTTGCATGTGCACACCCTACCGAGGTCTTCCGAAAGCGTCCTCAATCACTGCGTGTATGCCAAACCAAACCTAGTGAGTATGATACTACGGTTTGGAGGACTAAGCTGTCATTTGTCATAGAGATTGTCCGTCGCCTTACGAGTGGGATGTTCCATATCATCATCTTGGTCGCCACGTAATCATGATCATCATCACCACTCTCATCTTTATCACCGTTAACAACGGTACAATCGTCAACGTTTTTTCCCGAATGCCCCACAACGATGGTAAGAATAACCATCTCTACGCTGAAGATTAAGAAGAAAAATATATGGAACATCTGTTCCTCATCCCTATGTCTAGACCCAACCAATCATTTATTGCACTACTGCACAAATAACTCGTCCAATCGATGACAATATTAACGCCATCGAGCCCGATTAGCCACGCGTTCCCGAATATTTCTGGCCAGAGGCCGAGTGGATGACGAGGACTGAATGGCGTTCGCGACCTACCCTTCTCAATGTGGTGGCTGCCCATATCCTCTTTCCAAATTATCAATCGGCCATTTGATACTTCTGGCAGTGGGAGAAGGTATCGCCAAAGAATGCGGGGCGTGGTAAACAGTTGTAATCTGCATAGGTTTAGTTTTATTGGTTCGGTTTCGTGGTGTCTATTTCAGAGATTACCTGACCAGTCAATGCTTACATGCTGGTGCACCTACGTAAACACAATAAGCAGCAGCGCCGGCACACCATATCTGATCCGCGCCGGCTCAGATAAACTAATCACTCATGTCTGTCAGCTTACTAAACAATAAGTAATCACATCTATCCAAACTGTGATCCGGTTTTAATATGGTTGAAATCTGTATGATGCTCTGTCAGTTACGTGAGAATGATTCCCATGGTATGTTCAGTTTTATTTGGCAGAATAAACGAACGTTATGTGGTCTTCCTCACTTCTCTCTATTCTCATCATGAAACTGAACAAGAAATCACTGTTTCCACTTCATAGAGAGAAGACATCAGGAATATCCTAATATTTATCCCTAGCCTAAAGGGTATAGCTACATCCTTATTCGCGCGGCTACTTCCATGTTTACCAAACAGTCAGAATATGATGTTAACCGATCGAACGATGCTTCTAATGATCGTTTAGGGATGCCAGGTGGTAGTTTTTCATAACTCGATTAGCAGATTATCTGACTGTGTTACCAAATGGAGGATAGTAAATATTTCAATGTTCTCATTGTCCGCTAATCGAAACATGCTGTTCTCCTGCTTAATCGTCGCGTTCCCTCCAATATTTAAATCGATTCCAAGGTCAGACTCGCCAGTGACGTTGAGGGAGATTTCTATGAAATCGAGGCACCGGTTGAAACTTGTGACTTTAATTCATTTCGCTCTCTGTTGGCTTCCGAACTGTCTATTGATTCTGGTCGGATAAAGAAAATCCGCAAATTGCCCAATATTATTGTGCGAAACGAGGCCGATTTGAAGCGACTAACTACCGGAGCTGAACTTGAAGTAGTCGTTTAAATAATGCTGATTTTCATAGTATACTCACTCACACTTCCATCACTTGCCCTACATTGATTGCTTTTTCTCCTCCAAATAAAGCTTTTTGTGAATTCACTTGATGTCGATTCTGTTGTCTTGTTGGAACTGGTTTAGCAAATTTGATCACGAGCCTAGCGACCTGCTGAATGACTGACTGCTGTGAATGGCACGTCCGGATTATCTTTTTGGTTTCGATTCTATTAACGTCTCGGAGTATAATGCTTCAGTCTAAAATCAACAGGTGTACTGACCGTACGTAGCAACTGACGTACTATGCAGCCAACGAGAGTTTAGAGTTCTCCTTACACAACGCGGTGGTTTTTCCAATTTAGTGTCGGCGGAAAATTATTCTTGGCTGTTGAGATTGAATTTTAGTTCCTCTCAGTCAGCGAGTTGCTTGTATGTTATGTGAGCTCTTGTGCCTAACGAGTCTACTACCGCTAGTACATTGGCATGTTATACGATGTTTCTGAGCACTAGCGGTCTACTAGAGAAGGAGATGATTACCCTTGTTAGCTTTGCGTCAACAGTACATGTTTGGGTTTCTTGGAAATGTCATGCAGCGAGTCTCAATAGCTGTTTTTTTTCCCGATCGATTTAAGTATAGCCCTACGCTTTGCTCGATAGCTACTCTACCGTAGCATAAAAAATTTACTTGCACCTGATCGTTCTGTCTTCCTGTTCTTCCCTAATTTGGTCGATTTCTGCATAACCCCACTTTTATTTGAGAGTTAACGGCAAAACTGAGCCACTAGTTTTTTTTTATAAATTTTATTAAACCCATACATTCCATATGCACACTTTCGAGGGGTTAACTTTTTCTGCTTGCTTCAAAGCTGTTTACCATCAATGTACTTCGCTGACTGGAAAGCCTGATGCGTGAGCGACAGAAGTGTGAAGAGCAAGCTGAGTTTCGTTTTGATCATGGTTCTGCCGGTCGCATCTTCACATTCTACCAGATACCTCAACACCGTCGTTGCTATAGGAGGCCGATGATTGTATTTTGTAAACATTATGGATGCTTTTATTCAGATGACATCTCTGAACTTTGGTACTGTTTATCAGGGAGGAGTCCTTGCTGTAATCGCGCATTCGACCGAACAGCTTGTTCCCAACCCGAGAAACGTTAAAGGGGAGCGAACTAAAGATAATCTAGGAGGCTAGCCTATATCACAGGTAATTGATATATAGGCAAGCCAGACCTTACATCACGCGTTAACACACTGTGAATATGATATGAAAATGCTCCCAGATGCTAGAATGTAAATTTGCAGATGCCATCACCCTATTCACTGATCGTTCACATTGAGCAGAGAATTTCCTGAACAGATTATAGGTGTTTGCCTAATCTGGTTTTATCTTTGCACCTTCAAGCACAAGGTGTTGTTGCAAGAATGGTAAGGTTCTTTGTATGTTCACACCCGTGGTGGTGGGTTGTTGGAAGTAATCGAGAATTTCAGGTGCTTTTAGAATGCATTAGCATCAGCTGAATGTCTGATGAAGTCACAAATTGTATGGCCAAAGTTGAGATGGCATTTACTGACCTCGGCCGTCTGTGGTTTGTTGCGAAACTTGATCCGTTTTTGCGGTGTGTTTTCATGGAATGTCTGTTCTTGATTTTCAGAATATCCAGAGTAGCAGGCTGTAGTGGGAACACTGTGTTAACAGTGGCAAAGTCCGCCCTCGTGCCTTTGGGGACAGATGGGCTCTGTCGACCACTCGGTCCAATATTTTTGTCTTACAAACTTCGTTGACTTAGATGTGTCTTACGAATACCAGCTGTTCGCGAATGACGGATTAAGCTAGAATGGCAGTCGGTGGTCAGCATATGACCTGTGTAACGAGAAGGCGTCCAATAAAGCACAATCTTTATTGTCCAAATCGCCAGTCACATGCAACGCGCGGTCTCTCGTTTATGAGTCATAATTCCAACCCACAACACCCCCCGGTTTCCGTTCGCACGTCGTGTGCACTTCTAACCGGTTTACGTGTGTGATCAGCGCCTTCTATCGGGGGGTTTTCCGCTTGCCATTTCTCGTCTGTTTGTCCGTTTTCGTTGCGCGATGGCTCGTCCGGCTGCTCGTGCTGTCCGCCATCCACCCAATGTTGGCCTTGACCGTATTCCAACATCGTGTCGAGATGTTCCTCTAAATGTTGGAAAAACCACGCCTCCAATCTGGCCGTCTGTCGTATTTCGCCTGCCCTGCCTCGCCCGTTGGTCCGATCCAGTCGAGCGATGACTCATCCGGTCGCGCACGTTGTTCTTGATCCGATCGCAGCAGGCTTTTGAACGTACCTCCCCGCGTTGAGGTATCCGGTCGAGCGTTCGAAAACTCGCACCTCCGATCTGACAATCCACCACAATATGTAAGCCTACATCTTTGCTTATTGAACACTATATTCCTGGGGTTTTGTACTAGGTTAATATTGAGCAACGTAAACTCATTTGGCGCAATTTTGCTCACTGTTGGCATTCTATTGACAGGTAGCACGTGGATGGTTCGAACCCTTGTCTGATCGCTATGACGGCACGATTACGCATCAAGCTTGGTCGAGCACGTGGGACGACGGGAGCGAAATCGAAAAGGCCCCCAAATGAGTGCAAAATTTCTACCGCGAATCAGGCCGTGCAAATAATGGCCCAGTGACACTTGCACACACTCACGCGCTAGTAGTCAGATGCGTTTCCCAACGAGACACTCGGGGTCCCGTCGACCATGTGTACACTCCGATCTATCTGGTGCTTTATAGTTACCGACTTGAGACGTCACTTTGCCCGTCTGTGTTCACATAATCAGAGAAACAACACGCTGAGCCATTTACGTCACCCGCGTGTTAGCGTTAGTTTCTGAAAGTTAATATGCTATGGTAGCCACCACCACCATTGCAGACAGTCCTAGTTTGTGAAAATATTGCGTGCGCGTGTGGGTGTTTATCCACACACTAGCAAAGTCGGAATTTCACCCACTTGTGCGGAGGCGCTGCTCGTGTTGTGAACGTAAATGACGCACGTGCGACTGTCTAGACAGCACCCTCGAGTAAGGGACCTTTCATTCCATATTTTCGCACGTACTGATAGGCGATTCGTCGGACTTTTAGGTGTTACCAAATGTCATCATAGTGTGAGTAAGGTTAGCAGCTGATAAACACTAGGGTTCCTAGATTACCGATGAACGGGGAAGGATTTTGTTCATCTCAAGATGAACATCACACATTTGATCACAGCTTTCGTATTCAGAAAGACTTGCCAGGCAGTCTCCCAGAATCATATGATCTGTCGTAGTAAATCTAATGTTTGTGGTATGTGCGAACTTTGTTTACCTATGCTAGTCAAATAATTGTTTTTGTTGTTGTCGTTGTTGATGACGATGATTACTGGTGAGTAGTCGGGTATTTGGTTTATTTCCAAGTTGATCGCAGCCTTCGCATTCAGATAGATTTTCCAGCCAGCCTCTTTCGAAAAGAAGCACTAGACTTGAGTTTCGCTCTCATTGGAGCTCGTCAGTAGTGCATATCCTTGCCACAACCGGGATTTGAACTCGGACCATTCCAATCATGAGGCAACCGTGTTAAACACTGCGCCATTGTTCTCACGTTAAGCACGACCGAATTATTAAATCTGAACTCTCAACCATTCTCGCTTATGTGCAATGATCAGGTTGCCCGATCCTCTCGAGAGGAGACACAATAACTGTCTTGTTAACTCCAATCGATAACCCCGCGATTAGGACTTCCAAGACAGGTCGGGATCACTGATCTCATTAAACTTGCTAGGCGATGATGATGATGATGATGACGGTGATGATCAACGCAGATACTGCAGGCTTCATTGATGATATGAACCTGATGATACTATACACTGTCAAGTAGTTGCTCACGCACTCTGCCAACCTAACCCTGGTCTGGATTGGTGTAGTCCACTTTAAGTTGCTAGCTTGCTTTAGGCGAGTTAATGAATGATCGAGTTTTAACTGAGAACGGGCGTGAACATCATGAATGAAACGTACATGAGCTTTGTCTCTGACTAGATTGAAGGTGGAATGGACTGCTTTACCACTTAATTGACTGGGTGTGTAAGTGATTAACAGGTCATCAGGTATTGTGGTGTGAATTACAAACGTTTAACAACAACTTCCCGAATGCTGCACTGAAATCATTCACGGAAAAATTTGCTGATACACCGGATTCAGTGGTTCTTGGCAGTAATATGCAACCTATGCAGGTTCGAGGCACCTTGGAGTCCACTGTTTAGACCACACATGCACGATCGTCTTCGCTCCGTGAATGTCAGAACTTGACTAGAGTACCAGAGGCATGAACGATCGACTAGAAGAAGTGGGATATTTTTGTTTAAATTCTTGCCTCATTGCTTAAGTGCTATGGGGACTTCCACGTCATCAGCATGAACATTCTAAACAAGTGTGGATCAGAGAAATTTCGCTCGTCACACTCAGCCAACTCATTGATAAATTTCTTGAACTGTTCACTAGACTGTTTCAAAACATCATCGGTGCATTCGCAATCGAAATCTCACAGACTGGTAATATCTTGCTACTATTATATGACGATATTAAAACTAGATGTACAGTGAACAGTGCAACTGAGAGTGAGGAGCTATAAAGAGGTTCACATATATGCCGTTGGACCACGAACAATCAAATATTGTTTAACGTGGCCAAATGTGAAGTAATGTAGTTCCGTCATCTGGGTTGCACAGGATATTTTCTGAGTGACGAAAAATTGGATTTCACTACATCTAAACGCGATCGGATTATGGTTACCTGTCCTTCAACATTGCACCAATAACCAAGCAATCTAGCTCAGCATTTGTTTACTCATCAGACTGCCTGGAAAATTTCACTCAGACTGCTTCAACATTATATTCAATTTGTTAGTGAGCCTTCATCTTTATCCAAATATAGAAACTTGTCATCTTTATCTCGTAAAGAATATTCCTGTTATTAAAAAGGTATAACTCTGAGCTACACAACGGGCTATGACACTGCGTTCTCTACCATCCCCAGATGAGTTTCCCAAACTGGATCACTTCTCAGTGTGCTATCGACATACCAGGTATGACTTGATTCTGTTATATAGGATCTTCTGTCAACCTTAACGTCAATTAGAAAACTACTTGTGCCTAGCATGAATAACCATCCTAGAAGTGACCTGCTAAAGCCGCAGTATCAAACGGGTCATATGATTTGCAAAGCATCTGGGTTTGTTTTATCTGGAACATTCTACCAGAGTACATCGTAACTATGTCATCGGTAGCTGGATTTAAGAGCAGACCTGAGACATGTGTTCGGAACAACTAACCCACCGTTCAGATAATTTGCTCATCAGAATCTTGGCAGTAGAAGGTAGATACCCTCTGTCGTCCACTGTTGATGTTATTGCCTGCGACTGTTATATACATGAGAGGCAGTGGTTGGATTTGTACTGCGTTCACTATTTTCCGATTTCTGTCAAAATCTTTCTATCGCTGGTGCCCTGAAACGGAAACAGTTCTTTCTAATCCGTCCAGATTTATATATACTTATGCCTCCCCAACTTCATAGAGTCTGCAAATTTCTTGTCTTATTCTCTTCGGTACGCTTTGTGATTTCCTTGTCTAGATCTAACAGTCAGCATAGAGAATCACTCGCTCAAAACGACAGTTTTCAACCTTATCAAGACACTAATTACCACTGTGATATCTAACATTTGTGCTATATCCAAGTCATTTTCACTTCGTTTAAGGTATGGCCTGAATCTTATGTGGTTTACATTTTCCAGTTGAACATCACTCACATTTGATCGCAGCCTTCGCATTCACATAGACCTCCCGGCCAGCCTCTTTCGAACAAAAACATTTACATTTGTCTGCTCCGTACGAAACTCTGAGATTTCGAACATCTAGCTCACTGACACACAAAAACAACTTCAGCTTGTTTGTACGGTTGAAGTTGCGTATTTAGAAAGTAGTCATATCGGCTATGTTGGAGTCAAAGCTAACTTGAGCAGGTAGGCGCACGCCCACTTCGAAATGCCTCTAGTGCTTATGCACGAATCACGTGACATGCTGTGGCGATTTGGAGATTCACTTTCGGTTCGTCGCGCGGTGCGGTCGCAGGAGTATTTTTCTCACCTACTGGCATATACCGTTGCACCCTGACGTTGTTAATGTCGAGAGAAATGTCAGTCATGTTAACAGCATTCAGAAAAGTCCATTCCTGATTTGGTGAGTAAGAACTACAACGGATTAGTCTCACCGGTGGGTCCATTCAGTGGTTGAAACAGATCTTGAAGGAAATACACTGTTCTTGAAAAATGACAAACAGAAATGACCTTATTTCCCTTAATTTTTGTGCAGCGGAGCACTCACGTTGGCATTGAGTTATTAGGAATAAACCGGAATTTCCAACTGTACTTTTAAAGATACACTNAACTCGCACCTCCGACCTGACAATCCACCACACTATGACCTCGAAGCTTGCTGCAGTAGGACGTCCCTGTTTTATTGGTTATGACCAGAACGACCACTAAAGTCTTTGTTTGAGAATGCCATATGACTTGGCAGAATATAAAACTGGATGGGTTGTGTACCTTTATCTACTCTGATTTAGTTTGTTCTGCATCCTCATCCCTCATTTCACGTTATTCATAACCTTCCTCACTTGCCCTGATGCGTATACCAGTTCATATTGCTAACCCCTGTTATTGTATCAGATATTCTTGGTGAGCTGAAATTGGAGCGTTAAAATTTTTACTTTGGAGTAAGCAGTAAGTTCGCGCTTAACACAGTTGATCTGTTTACCCTAAAGTGTGACAAGGTGGGGCGTTACATCGTAGGTGTCTCATTAGGAAACCCGAACTGGGTCTACGTTGGACGTCTACCACAAGTCCCCAAAAGTGACAACTATAACTGATCAGAGTGTGGTACAATCTCGGTGAGTTTTCTCCTTTGTGTTATCACGAGATCGTCAAGTAACCTGATTGGGCTGATCTGTCCTCGGTAGCTTATCGATTCATTGGGTCGTGTTTCTGTTTTCCCTCGCAGTGGGTGCTGGGAGAAGACGAAGTGGAACTGAGAAACCGAATTGCTTTACTCAAGCCTTCTTACTATGAACATTACAGGTTTTCGCGCACTTTTTTCCCCTTTCAGCAATGATGGGTATTATTTCTAGCACTTCTGTAATCTGTGTGACTACTGTGCCAACATGTGGGCCAGTCACTGGATTGTCTTCAATATGGTCTCTGTCGCGTATTTTGCTCTTCGAAACAGCAAAGGGGCTGACAATTAGAAATGTCGACCGGCGACAAAGAAACCGTTTATTTTTATCATATGCGTATGCTGTTTATCGCTCAAATTCGGCGTGATTTTGGCTTGTCGTTTTCAACTGGAAGAGTAGAGCATATTCAGTGCCGCCTATTAGTATACAATGTAGTCTGAAGCGACTGGAAAATTGAACCACTTCGTAGACCTTGCCAAATTTTGACCAACCCTGACTTTGTGAACGTATATGCATGGTGCCTCCGAGGGTGGAGGTTTTAAACGCGGCGTATCTGTCGTTTCTAGTCAGGATAGTCAGATAATGCGAATGGATCAAATTGCTGGTGTAATAAGGAACATGGACCCTGTTAATAGTGTTTTCTAGTGATCACTTTGACGTACGTTTCTCTGATAGCGGTGTGAACTTCGATTTACCATAATCTTTTTAAGATGTACACTGGAGGTTGAAATTTTTCATCGGGTTATTTTGACAAGCCGTCATGTTTCCGGGACATCGCAGAATTCGCACATACCCAGCCAAGCACGTTTCATCTTCGCTCGTTTGAAATGTACCTTCTTCTAACTTGTTACTCAATAGTTTACCATTTTTTGCTCATTTATCGACGATTTTGAAATACCCTGCAGTATGCGCAGTTACCGAGACCATAGCACACTACTTTTCGGATTTTGCCGTCTCACCCACCTTCCTTTTTCGGTAATGAGCTCTCAAGGTTTGGGTATCGGTGATGGAAACGCACTTTCACGCTCACTTCATGACGTTAAGGTTCATAACACCTCCCCGCAAGTTCGTGCTTGGTAACGTTGATCTCTATAACCTGCACCATTTACAGGTCGGCGCAAATGTACTCAGCAACCTAACATGAGCCTTACGTCGGCTCCGGTGAAACCATCAGTCAGGAAACCTATGCAGTTGGCCTTATGATTGGTTAATCCATAATCGGAGTGATAGGTGTGTGAATTTGCTCAAGTACACATTGGTGCCCTTGGGCCTCGCGAAAACAAGTACGGGCGCGTCTGTCTCATCATCATCATTTCAACGACCAGTGTTGCTACCACTTTTTCATTAATTAGATTCAGCTAGAAATGCTGCATATTGAAAATAGGCTGTGGGTTATTATTGTTACCATACTGTAGCGAGAAGTCGTTAAATAAAGTGAGATCTTTATTATCTAGCTCGCACGCTCCCACACCACGCACACGTTCGCGTTTTTGAACTGGAATTCCAGTCCACAACACCTGAATATCATGTGCACTCCTGTGTAGTTCTTTGCGTGTGGCTGACGCTTTCTGTCGTAGGTTTTTGTCTATTATGTCTCGCTCAGCCGACGATCGTGGTCCTTTTAAACCGGAAGGCTGCGTTCGATTCGGCTGCCCGTAACGTCATCTGGAACTGTCTTCTTCGCAAGGGAGTTCCAGGGAAATACGTGAATCTGTTGAGGTCACTCTGCTTACTCTGCAAGCAGAGTGAGAGTTTATGGACAACTGTCTCGGGCGTTCATTACTTCTAGTGGTGTTCATCAGAGGTGTCCGATTTCTCCCTTCTTGTTCAGTTTTGCCATGAACGACGTTCTGGAGGGTGCGCTTAAGGGGTCCAGTGAACTTGGTGTTTAGCTTCTTCCTGGCTCTAGGTTGACTGATCTGGAGTATGCGGATGACATTGTTTTGCTTAGGCCTTCCGCCGAAAACATGTTAACCATGCTGAACAAGGTGAATGACGGGGCTGGTTTTTATGGAATGCGCTTCGCGCCTTCAAAGTGCCAAGTGCTGCTATAGGATTAGGGCATTTCCACTCCTACTTCATTGTGGGTAATTCGCTCCAGACTACGTGCAGGTTCACATACCTGGGTAGCACCATCTCGTCATCCTGTAATGTTGCTGATGGGATATCAGTGAGGGTAACAAAGGCACGAGTTGCCTTTGCCCAACTGCGTCGTCTGTGCCGCTAAAAGAAAGGGTACATAATGCTTGTGTGTTCTGTTTTGCTCTGTGATTTGGAAACGGCCTGTTCGCAGCGAAAATTTCTACCGACTTACTGTGCGCCTACACTAAGTAGAGTGATCGCGTGAGCAACACGGCCGTTCGTCGGCGCGTACTCCAGACCACTCGGAACGCACGACCAATTGGTCTACTCACGTTACACAGCTTGCGATGGTTGGGTTGCCTACTCCGTATGCCATCTGGTTGTCCACCGTACCAGGCGTTCTATGCTGAAGCCGCCAACAGTTGGGTGGAGCCGCATGTTGATCAAGCAACATGGTCACGAAATTTGAGGACCCTGACTGATCGATTGAGCAAAGGGGTAGGCGTCGCCTGCCCGGCTAAAGCCCTCGTGATCACTGAAACCGCTGGCTAGAAACGTTATCTGAAATGACAGTGTGCCGTAGTCAATGACGTATCTGCGTCTGCAATTTCTAGTACTTCCGCTCAGTCTTCTTTTAATTTTAAACCTACTCTAACGCTTTCTTCTAGGTTATTCCACGTCATTGTTAAGCGGCAGCCCGAGCCGCAGTACTTTCTGGTCAGGCTCATGGCTTCTATGATTATGATAATGATGATGATTCTAATGAGTATTGAAATAATCAGTGGAGATTTTCCTGGGGGTATGCTCACACGATCGTTGCTGGCGTAAACAATGCAGGTTAAAACGGCAGACGGCATCCTGTTCTCAGACGTTCGGTAACACTTGCTATTTATTTGTCAATTGCATTCCTTCCCACTAGCCTTCAGTTTTACTACATTGGTTATCAAAATTGTGGGACTGCTTTTTTCGCGCTAATTTATGTCGTTTGTCAATCCTTTCTTTTTTGCTAACGAAGTTCTGTTAAATTTTCGACAGAAATATGGTCAGAAAACGGTTGCTGACACGTAACTTTGATCTAACTTATAATGTCAGCGATCGTCAGCTTCTAATCCCGGTGTTTGCCCAGATATTTCGGTTATAGGACCGTGTCCGTGTCATCATTCGATACCCGTCGCGATATTCTGCTTTACTGATCATTCCACCACGAAATCGCTAATCTGGGTCATTCGCTTCCCTGTAGTGTGGCGGACTGAGAAGAATCGCCCAGCCGGCCAGCTTGCGATAAACCCGCGCCATCCGACACATTATGATTACACATAGATACTCGTACTTGTGTGTGTCACTTGTAACCAAGTGATAAACTTTCAGGAAGTGTCACATGTTAGTTTCGAAACTTCCCACCCGGATAGATTTGGTGCGTTAGAGCACGCCCATTTCACTGGGAGCGAATGGGCTTTGACGTTGACTTCACGATGCATTTCGACTTGTTACACCGCTTACGCGCTACTAAACCGTATTAGCCATGTTGCCAATGGGCCGTCCACCTATGGACAGATCACCTATAGACAGCTCTACTGAGCTGGAGGAAGTGATAAGGCTTCATAGTGATTCACATCCTAACTGCGTCGCGAAGAGTGACGTTGTGGCATGGAGCTGCACAACAGTCGGAACTCTACATTCGCAAACGTTCATAACTGGATCAGCGTTTTCCATATTGGGGAAAAGATGGCGACTTACTGGCAATGTATCGACTCAAAGGCACAGCAGAAAACTTCTCGACTTTTAACAAGAAAGTCCCACTAATCGTTTTCGTCAGTGAGCTTGCCTCGGTTTGTAGACAGTCCCCAAAAATCTTAAAATAAGTTTGCAAACGCTGCCGTGGGAGAATGTTTTTTTTACGTTGTGACGAGAAAGAACTTTTGGATGCTTCAGAATGGTACGGCCAAATTTACTAACGGAGCATATTTTAAAATTTCGGTTGTCATTTGGTAACCTTTGAAACATGTTGCATGAATTAGTCACTGACTAATTGCCTGGTACAGATTGCGACTACCTATAAGTGAGTTCGTAAATTAAGTTGAATTAAGTTACTGTGTGGGTTTATAGATTTGGCCGGACTTGTTTAACTAAGATGCTGAATCATGGGTAGTTTTTAAAAAATACAAGGCCTGTTGGGTATTGTAAACAGAGGGCTGTTTACGTGCTTGTAAGTCAGAGGGTGAAATGTTGTGGACTGCATTCACTAGACGTATAGGAGTGTGAGACTCTCAACTTAGAGTTAACGCGTTCGGTGTTATGCTGATGTCATGTTGACCCGCTCGCTTTCACTTGTTCACTCACGCTGTTTTCGACAGTTCACTTCAACCGTCGGATGAGCTTCTGGCAGTACGCGCTGTTGTCAACCTAGCGTATCGTCGAAGGAAGGTAGATAGTGCTGCCGAGTTGATTCAAATAATTCCGGGTCAAAGGATTGTCTAACAAACGAACGTGTTATACAAATTGCTCAGTGCAATGTGTTTACACAAAGTGAGGAATGGAAATATGGTACACAGTGTACGGAAACGACGGTTGCTCAGAACAATGACACCTCCCGTTTGTTGTGTGGCGTTTCAGTGAGCAAAATTTCTTCACCTACTGTTGAAGGTTGAAGTATGTATGCTGGTCAGGCAGATGTCGGTGTTCAAGGAGAGAGTAACGAAAGAAGTTTAAACCGTTTTCGCCTAATGACCGTGGACTCTATTACACGTAAATCTTTAAAAAAGATTTAATTATGATTTCGAACAACTCTTCTGAACATTGGTAACCACAAGGCGGACTTCATCCCAATAGATGTCGTCTTACAGCGGAGTTTATTTGGGACGCGTCGAACCTATTTTCTCACTCCGAATCCTCCACTGGTCCCCAACATGTCATCAAAACTATGCCCCTTATACTATTTGCACCCATGTTCCGACAACTCTGCTTGCACAGAACTGTGCCTCCAGATAGCGTTCAGACAGTTGGTTTATGTTATCAATGGAGACAGCGAAGAGTCTGACGGAATAGTTGGGTCCAAGCTGATAACAACTTCGGCAATAATCATTCTTGTAGATACTTTATCAATGCTGAAACGAAAATGCTGCATGTGGTTGTAGGGACCCAAGTGACCTCGTCCGATACTGGCAGGTCGCTGTTCAGCCAAGCGAACCCTCATGATAGACCCATCATCACACGGTCCTCACCTGTTCCCTAACTACCTTGTTGAGTGTTTACGCAGTCAGGACAATCACCATTTTAATGTGTCCAGCGTGCGACATCTACCGATATTGATGATCTTTCGCCCCGCATTTCAAGGGGTAATGTGAACTGTAAAGGATGGTATTCGATCAAGGCCCACCACAACACATGACGATCAGTGCCCAACGTATTACCTGGTCGTCAAACCCCTACACAGTCAACGGTTCCAACGTTAGTGTCGGTGCCTTCAACTCATTACCCCTTGTTAATCATTTGGCATGGCTTTTGGCCACAAACGCTGCCAGAACAACTATTCACGTTTTTTCGCACTTCTCTACGATGCATCATGAGGATGAACTCCTCGATTCTATGCAGGGCACTGATCAAAACATGCTGTCTTGACGTTGTCACATTGGCCAGTATAGGTTCTACGGCGAGGATTTTTGACCCCAAGACTTTGCAGGAAACGATTTCTCATATGAACCCTTCCGTTCGTCATACTCCACAAGCCCTCACTGGTTCTTTTGGTGGTTCAGAACAATCAAAGTCGGTCCCGCCATACCCTCGGAATTTTGATAGTTCCAAACAGTTTATGGAGTTTTGTTGTCCGTGCGTGTTTGGTGTTGTACGCGTATTTTTATCGTCGTTATTTACCCTTTGTTTATAAGTAACTTTTACGTTAGACTGTGAGGAGACGACAGTAAATGGACAAGTGTTTTTGTCACATCGTCCGTATATGATGCACATCAGTGCACCAGGTGTTCCATGTCCACTGCTTGAGCGCATTCAAAACACTGTGCGTTTGTGTACGTGTTGTGACCGAAAAAGTCTCTTGGTCTGGGGGATTGTGTATTGCCTAAAATTCCTTGTAATGTGAATACAGGACGACGAACGCGTACACTCATTTGGCTGGGTGACCTATATCTACAACTAATGGACAGAAGCACTTCGTAATTTGCTTTGGTGACACGTCCCACATAATACATACACAGTTTAAATGGTCGCTTCTGGTCCGTCCTCTTCCTGGCGCTCTTATCTACCCTTCAGTTCCAGGATGTACGCGACATACTACTCACAAACGAAGGCAGATACTATGCCACACGACACAATTTTTGAATAAGATCCGTGTCGTTTTTTCTGGTTCACTCTATTGGTAGGTGTTCGGTTGTCTACGACACTGTGCACCAGAAAAACGTGTCATTCTCAGCAAATCAGAATATTGTGAGACATTTACATGCGGCTCCAAACTATCCGTTTCTATCAGACACCATATTCATCGACCAGTAGGCTGTTCTCACAGGCTTGGTACAAATGAAAGCTAATTACGGGAATCAGGCGATAGTGAAAACTTTGCCTGCGTTTTTGAAAGCACAGCAGTCAGCCCACACCTTCTATGCTGTTATGTTGGTGGACTGCCCACTAGCAAGGTTAGCATAGCTGTTCAGAAAGAGTAGAGAAATATGGGCATGCCCATACAGCAGGCATATCGCGATGCTAGCTCCTTGGTTAGTACGCCAAAGTTTTCGCTGGCGAGTCTGCAAACAAACTTCATTCATTAATTTGCTCGCCGTTCACAAGCGGACTTCAACGCAACTAGTGAAGTCGCTAGGGAGTTGGACGTGAGAACCTTTAGCACAACCGCCCGGCATCCGCGAAAGTGAATGAATGTCGATGGAAACTCCAGTCGACCTTCATAATTCAAACGCGTTAGACTGGTTGAGGGGCGTTCCCAACGATGATAGCTAAAAGTGTTATCTTAATGAATGTAGCCTACAGTAGTGAAGGTGACGCGGATTCACTGTACAGTCATGAGTAAAGCTGTGATACTCACGTCAACACACTAACTTGGATGTTAGTGGTTTGTAGTAAATTTACATTCACGATATTGTGAACAGGTGCGGTGGTACTAGTAAGTTTAGGGTTTTCGGGAACGTTGAAGGTGACCTTGCTGCAGATAAGTTGCCTTAAAACGTTGATAACCTATATCAATCGTCTTCTAGAACATACCGTCATTCCTGATGAAATCGCGCTCGAACTGTGTCGCATCCACCCTCCAACCGATTCGTTTTGATGTTATCGAGAAATATGCTCCTTTCTGAATCTAAGAGAAAGTCACTTGTCGGATATGTGTATCACAAACAGCAGTTCAGAATATACACATTTGGGTATAATAATGCTTGCGTCTAGGCAGCTATTTAAATTCCAGACACCAGTTGCAAACAGGCCGTCAGGATCTGCCATCCAACATTCATTCGAACACTTATATTCACGCGTGACCTTTTTGTTCAGAGAGCCACTTTTCCGGCAGTCGAAGCCTTGTTTACATACATTTATGTAAATTGTGGCTAATTATATCGTCTGAAGACAATCCCATGCGCTTGAGCACGCCATATTGTGAAAGTTTTCATGGTGGTGTTGTTATTTAGGACAAACGAACCAACTTCGTTCTTGATGTGACACGTTGCTAAACTTTTCTGAAGATGCACTCTTGAAATTTTATTGACTAGATGGAAGTGATCATTGACCACAATCGTTTCGTGGTTCCTACCATTTGATTGCAATCTGTGAGGTGATCGTATAGATGTTCATATTTGCCTTATTCATACTGAAGCTCAATGCAGTGTGCCATTCAGACAACGTCTTATCCTGATCAGCCCCCTTGCTGTGCCTCAAAGAAGTTCTTCCAGGCTGTTTCCGGTGCATTACAAATGCGGTATGTTCAGTTAACCAGTAGGATGTTGCTCGATTTTCACAGCCCATGCAACAATCAGAATTATGTCTTTGAGAATTCAGCTGTTGCCATTACAAGGAACACTGGAATCCCTCACAGTAATGGTGTATGTGCACAACAACCTCTTACCTTTCTCAGCAATCTAAAAACTAGCAGAAATATCCCCCCCAACGCTGACACGGAATGTGCAATTATGTAAACGCTAGTTACCTCATTCGTATGATGTGATTAGGCGGATGAATTAATGACACGAGTGGTTACTCGAGTTACACGAGTAACCACTCGTGTCATTCATTCATCCACATGTAGTCTACTACCAGCCTTTCCAGCCATCTAATTCTGTGGGTTGACAGTCATGCAATAAACGAATTTATGACCGCAATATTTTTCAAGATTACTCAAGTCTGATTACAACCCATGTGACACATTTGAGTTCACAAAGTTACATCCGCATTCAAAGTGATTGTCATAAGTCACTCAGATAGATCCTCACAGCGCGTGATTCCACTTGTTACAAGAAACTGGTGTGCAGTGTTACCAGTTACCTGAAAAGATGCTATTTCGTTTCCACCACACTAACAAAGTTCAGAAGTGTGTATTAAGTGAATCTGTTTGAGTCAGAAGAAAGGAAGCAAAATAGTAAACATTTGTTTTTAAACCATACTGAGTCTCACACTACCATTCGCCTCACTAAGTATAATTGCACAGGACACTTCACTTCCGCACTACTCACTTTATTGATTTGGAATCGAAGCTGTTCTGCTTGAGGATAACATTTCGTTCGAGATTTGTGCTGTGTGCTTGATGATTTGTGGGTGGTCCATCAACACTGTTTAATCAATAGGCGGGCTACTAAATCTTCACTTACACTAATTTTTGGTTCACGTTTGGTGTGAGTTTTTGAAAGTTGTACCGTTCAGTGTTTCCTGAGAAAAGAAAGTAAAGCAGTCTGATTACGGCATATTTACCGGCCACTTCCGATTCTAACAAAATCAGCCAGGCGGGCAAGTAGCCAGCCTGGTGGCATGGAAGTAAATCGTCTACTGAAGGTGCGTTAACAAAATAAGTGTAGTATGTGTGTGTGTGTATTACACTTGTATTACACTTCAAAAATCTTTCTTCTCAGTGTAGATCTCGTCATTGCAGCCTCTCTCTGTTTAGTTTCCGAGAGATAGGGGTTTCCTTTCCTTATTAGCCAATCAAGTGGCTAACCAGCATTGGCCGGCTGTACAGAAAGGCCCCACTAGCACACCTCCCAGTCTTATTCCTTCAGGTTTACGCTGGATATGTGGTGTGTTGGTGGAACTGCAGTTGGTGCAGCGCAAGCCAATTGCAGTGATGGCTAAGCGCAGGCGTCCTTTGGCTTCGGTCACTGTGACAG
>QNGE01004225.1:47046-65774 GCA_008508345.1 Paragonimus westermani
GCTCTGATGAGAGCGAAACTCGAGTCTAGTGCTTCTTTTCGAAAGAGGCTGGCTGGAAAGTCTATCTGAATGCGAACGCTGCGATCAAATGTGAGTGATGGTCAACTTGAAAATAATATTTTTCTTTAACAATCTGCATCTAGTCCAGTTTTTGTTTTTTTTTACCGGCGTGTCTTCACCGACGTGTGTCTACACAAACTTACTAAAGTCGCCCGACTGTTTCCAATTGGGCTTGACACACTACTGCCGGTTTTCTGGTTGTTCATGGTGCTAGCTTGGTATACGTGACACAAGCGTCATATGTTAATGAAACAGTCTTCTTTGATTTAAGATACAGCCGAAAGTGAACTGTAGAAGGAATTGAACTGTAATGCTCCGTTTCGTTAGACAATCGTGTAATGTTTGTCGATCGTTTTCTGATTTCGCGCGAGGGCGGTTCAGATACTGTAACAAAAGATGTACGTATGTAGTAATGGAACGCCGCGACCCAATATATATGATCAAGAAGGAGATAAATCAACATCGAGTGCACGGAGGCCAGCTTTGTAAATGGTACGACACTCTCATCAGAAGAGAATGCACACTAGTTGTGTCAACACCACCGAGGCCGACACGCAGATCGTCAAGAGAACAAAGAGAACCATAACGGCTTTTGTTGCGACTGAAATAATGTTAGTGAGGAAGGAGTGTAGTGAGGACAAGCGGTCACACTATACGACTCACATCACCACTATTCAGTAGTGAGGCAAGAGCATGTATTTTGACATTAATATAGCCGCGGGAAACATGCAAGAAAAAGCACTGTAGTACGACATCACATGAAATGGTTCTTGATCCATAAAGGAACTGAACATCGGCGTTCGTAGCAACCATGACGTTCTGAGACCAGTGTCGTGTTCGGGTGTGTTTTTGTGTGTAGTTATGTTGAAGCGCACGATCGATCTATTGGTTTTCATAAAAAAACGCTCCTTGCGCCATCCGCGTTCTTGATTCACACACTTGTAAAGCCTACTATCCTGTGCTTGTCAATACTTTCCGGAAGGTTGCACATATTTTCCGCTAACAATCCGAGGTTCATACCTTGCACAGAACAGTGCAGTTGCTTTGTTTTTAAACACTCACCCGGGACCAACGTGTTATATATGTTACATTACTATACAAACACCACAATCATGCCCTGATTGAGTGCACTTTTGTAAAGTTTGGTTGACATGCACTTGTGTGCAAGTGCGTCAGAGATAATTACATTGACTACCATATTTGATGTAGCGTGTATTTCGTAAACGCTGATTCGGTATGATGTGATAGTATACTGAACGTTTGTGAAACTACGCACGTTGACCATTTTGGTCAACGCCCAAGGTTGGATTGCTTGTTTACTGAGCACCACACATAAGAGAAGCAACCTGTATTGTAACAACGGTATTGCCTGTTCACCACTCACCAGGTTCTCTCGCAATACATACTGTCGTATACAACGTCTTCCCATATATAATCCCAATTCATAACAAGAAGTTTCTTCAGGTGCAACACAGGGAGACCAGCACTGGTACTTTAAAACTAAAAGTGCACTTTGCATAGAGATGAAAACAGGAAAAACTTCCAATTATGAATTGTGTACGACAAGCAATTGGAGATACGGAGGGTATGGACACATACGTTCACACCAAGATTATATCATCAACACCAGGGCAACCCGATGGGTTGCTTCAGCCACTATTGCGCACATAGCGCGGGCTGGTAAATTCTGATCAACATGGCTTCTCTAAACGCCAGTATTTTTGGGTTATGATTGCGCAGCAATATTTCGAAATAGCTAAGTGCGTCAACTTGTTGACCTATTATCATGAGGTGTTTAGCAATTGATGATGCGGGATTTCCAGCAACGAGTTCACCAGTTTGAGTTTGTTGTGTCATTAGTCGCTTCAGACATTTCGGGACGTGTTCCGCTACTCGCTGAGATAGCTGTCGTTCTGTTTGGCTTATGTAACCGTCACTAAAACTGCAGGTGAACTGTTATACAACGTGAGAGACAGAATAGTTAGACAAACTGTGTTTGCGATTTTGAACAAGTGGTCCTCTGATGGTTTCAACTAAACGTAGTTTGGCAGCCGCATGTGTGCGGAATAAGGCAGACTTCAATCTGTGTTCGATGTCATTGGCCAAATGATCCGCTTTAATTTGCAGAAACAGTATAATCCTCTGTGATATTTCGTGAATAGATAAAACTTAACGCTAGGCCAGTATCCCGTATATCCGAATTGAGCAGAACACAGCGAATGAACGATAACCACACGCTTGTATTAGAATTACGCGTCGTATCAGAAAGTGTACAAAATGAACTTCAATAATTCACGTGAAACTATATTTTCATTGACACTCATCACATCCTTCTTTTGGGTTCTCTGAACTGCCCCATTGAACATACTCATCATGCTGTAAGTCTCCATGTATTTTCCAGGATACCCATTCGCCAGTAACGTAAAGTGTATATTCGGTAATCAACTAGTGATTCAGCTAAGAGATCGATCAACTGCAGAAAGCAATGACCCCTAGTCTTCAGCAGAAGTAAGTACCACTAAAGGAGGCGTCTTTCCAATCTGTCAAAGCTGTATGTGAACAATTTCAGGATGTAAATTCCGTGGTGAATGAAGAATTAGCAGTATTATACAACGCCAACAATGTTGGGAAGCAGGCACACCAACAACAGCGGCAGTTCGACGAGGTCACCTGTCAGAAATACGGCAGTTGAGTTACATCATTCTGACCTTAAGTCTGTTCAGCGTTCCGATAACTGCAAGTCATTTAGTCATAAACATTCTCGACTTGCGTGCCCATTTTGCAATTCCAAATGCCGTAAATTTCAAACCGTCTGTCGTAGTTCGAAGACATGTTCAGTCCAGAGTTCTTTAGGGAAGCCAAGTCGCTCATCTGAATTTCAATCCACTGCTTTTGCTGTAATTTCTACTAATTCTGTTGACTCTACCAACCATACGACATAATCACTTACTTTTAACTTTAGTCCCAAACAGATAGTGTTGAATCTTTCACTTCTGTTGATTTCATGAAGCGGCTAGAACATTCTGTCGTCTTTGGGTTACGGGTTTTACTGAAGTTGCTTCACCTATTCTTGGCGAATGTGAAATTTCACTCACAGATACGCAACCCGTTCATTTTTGTTATAAATTCTGGCCCATTTATTATGGATCCTAAGTGTATGAAGATGTTAAGTCTTTTTTCACTGTTTTCTGAATCCACTGAGACCGTCAATTCCCTTTCTGAGTCTGTTTCAGACATGAATTCAATCACTGAATTATCTGCAATCCAGCTGGCATAAACATGAATTTTCGAGTGGGTGAAGAAGAAGCAACTCTATCACTACGATAATCCGGATTTTCATCTAAACTGCGGCCGGTATGGTAATCGTAATTCATAACCGAACATTGTATACTATTGTTTAGTGCTCGTCGCACTAAGTTGCTTTTTCCCCAGGTACGCAATTATCAGACGCGAAAAGCAAAAGGCCGTTGAGGAGAGAGACCAAATCTTTATTCGGCGAAATGTACATGTGGTCTTTGATAGCGCTATAAAAGGCACCGACGCGCAAAATGGCTAGAGAGGCTAGAGACCGGTCGTCGACGAGCGAGTAAACCGGAAGTATCTGACACGTGTGTCCTTCGGGTTCGCGCCACGGTCACGACATGTAGACAAACAATCGGACAACATGCATCATGCGAACTTTCCTAATAGCCTAGGTACAATATGCAACTATGAGTTTTGGAACTATTTTACACACCATACTGCAGGAAGGCCAGTGAAATTACCAGGCCGTCACAATTGTTGTTTTACTGCATGTGTAATTGTTCTCCAAATACAAATTACGTTACAAGCTCGTTGGCTAACCTCCTGCTTCTATACCGTTGTGTAGGAACTGGCCGCGGGTTTAGGCTAAGTACATTTTCGACTACTAGTACGCACTTCTAATTACCACAGCCACTTTCATATACCCTGCTATCCTATTATTTTTTAACAAGACGTAATGTGCTGACTTCCATACTCGTCATCGCTTACACTAGAGGGCGCTAGCAGACAGGTATCCGAACTTGTGTTTCCTACAGCAGCATTAAGTTTCAGGTTACCTAGGGATGAAATTTTTTTCTCTTAGGCGGCAACAAACCCACTAAATCTACTGAAAACAGAACAATCGAGTCGACGGTGGTAGACTGGAAGATCCGCCTATATCCTGTATGTTAGACGTCCCACCACAATTCATTGAAGAGTTCTACAAGTAAAATGGCCTAATAAAATAGATGAACTCCTAAGCCCGCATACATATCTGAGGCAGAAATGGAGTCATCTAATCATAATAGGGGTGAGCCTGATTCGCAGAAAATGTGGCTTGAACACTGCTTACTGTAAAAGTGAGGTGGAGTATCCTAGGTGAAATAAGTAAGCAAACTGATAGAGGTGGATGAAACAAAGCTAATCAGACGCAGGCATGCCACTGATCACGGAGAACCATTTTAACTTGCAGTTCGAGTGATCACTAGGTCTTCAGTCGTGCAAAAGCAATTTACATAACTGAAGGGCGTAATTGAGGTCTCCGTATCTCGTGATCGGATTGTTTCTCAAAATGCTCGCAGTTTTATCCAACTCTTAGTGTTTTCGATGAACACTTGCATGTAGAATATGTGCAGCAGTCATCCAAAACCACCCAGTATAATTAGTTGAAAAACCGGCCGCCCATCCTAACCATTCCGAAATACGCATAGGCAGTCGGTTGCTTGGCTCACGCAACCCTTCTGTTTGGATCAATGGTCAGAATCCTGGAGCAACTCATGACGTAAACTGCCATATACGCCACCTTATAATGACCGCCGGACGTCCTAGTCAAGCAAGAGTTCTACAGGTTGGTAAGCACAAAACTTGACTTGGCTATTCACTCTGATATCCAGTCAACAATCATAGAGTTTGTTTTAGTGAAATCTTCTCAGACGTTTCTAAAATCTGTGCTACGTAAAAACCGTCTTGTTAGTACTGTTGCATGTTACATTTGAATGCAACGACACTATAAATCATCGATATCAAGGCTAACCTGTTGGCATACAGCCCGCAGCTCCACTCATTTCTATATAATGAAACTGCATCGCTTCCAGTGTTGTAGGCCGTCTCTTTCAGTTTCTTAGTCATTTCTATTGGTAGTGGTGGTCAACCATCATAACGCTAAACAGACTCCTCAAGGTCGACGGGAGTTCCGGTGGGCGATCATCTTTGACAGCTGGTGCGTGGTTGCGCTAAAGGTTATCTAATGTTCGCCCTACTAGCGTTTGAACTTGTATTCGTTGAATTCTGTCTGCCCAGAAGCTGCGTAACCCATTACAGGTCCACCTGCCTCCTTACTACAACTTCTGAGCTGTGTTATCACAAGACTGAAAATCCTGGACGTGAGGATCACAGCTCAGACGAGGCAGGTTCATGAATGTGCTATTCAGCTGCAACAAATTTTCCACGCTCTCAGATGAATTAGAAAACCCTCACTCCTGATGCGGCTTTTGTGCTGAACAGTTTTCCTCGTTACCAATCTATCGGTTATGAAATATAAAAGGCCGTTGAGAACAGAGCCTGAATATTCATTGGGCGGATTGTATATATCACCACGTATGACTATGAACATCGGTGCGCTAATTAACTAAAAAGATAAGAAACCGGCCGTCAGCGACTGAGTAAACTGGAAGTGTTTGGTTCGTGTTCACGCAACGGTCGCAAGGCATGTGGACAATCATCGGACAGTGTACGCCATGCTAACTTTTCTTATAGCCTATGAGCCTTATAAATATTTTACGTACTACACCACAGGCTAGTGGAATATCCAGATAGCCACACAGCTCAGTATGGTAGACACCGCGACAACAACACTTCGATCCCTATGGGGACTACTGGGGCCGTCCATCCCTGGACCGGTCTGGTTCATGACAAACCAGCTGATATCCAGCCAGTATGTGGGCGGTATGACAGTTCCCAGAGGCAGAAGGTAAAGGAGCACTAATGCTACGGTGTTTAGCAAGCTTCCATTCGGGTGTCACTTTTAGGGGAGTCAAAATGACCGCACACATGGTTGAATGCTCAAGATAGAGCGTCCATTGAACAGGTGGAGACATTCTTAGTTTGTCACGCATTCCAACTATTTTGCTATTTATTCCGACTGTTGACACTATTGACGTTGTTTGGTTGAATGTCTGGATTTTCTCGTTGGTTCGACCGCCCAAGGTCACAATTACACATGCATATTCCGGTTGCTAGCTACTGGACTGTCGCGCTTTGCTTCTGTTGTGTTTTGCTTACACCTCACTTTCCCGGTCTAGTTTCAGTGCTCGTCGCACTAAGTCGCTTTTTCCCCAGGTACGTAATTATCAGACGCGAAAAGCAAAAGACCGTCGAGGAGAGAGATCAAATCTTTATTCGACGAAATGTACATGTGGTCTCTGATAGCGCTATATAAAGGCACCGACACGCGAAATAGCTGGAGAGGCTAGAGACCGGCCGTCGACGAGCGAGTAAACCGGAAGAGGTTGACCTGCATGTTCTACGGGTTCGCGCCACTGCCACATGACATGCAGACAAACAATCGGACAGGATATATCATGCGAGCTTTCTTAATAGCCTAGGGCAATATGCAACTATGAGTATTGGAACTATTTTACACACCATACCCCATGCAGTCCAGTGTAATCTCCAGGCTGCTACACAGCTCCTCCCCAGAATGGTACTGTGACAACTACCCTTCGATCCTGGTGAGGATAACTGGGGCCAGCCACCCTTGGCCTGATCTGGTTCAAGGCGTACCAGCTGGTATCTAATCAGCCTGCAATTTTCGTGACAATCCAAAGACGCCGCAGGTGGAGGAGCACTAATTCCCACAGCTCCTAGCGAACTCCCATTCGAGTATCTCCCTCAAAGGTGCCGAAACAACCGTAAAATAATGTTCGAGGCGCGGCCTCCACGGAACGTTCAAGACCAACATTCAATACGAGATCGAGGATGATCGCGATCGAAGATGCCACATACGTCATGCCAGCACCGGATGAGACATGCGACAGAAAATAAAAATAGACTGGCTGAGTGTAAATACGGAAATGAACGACGTGCTCAACCAAATTATACAGCAAATACGAACATTCGAGAGAGAGAGAAACGATATTTTTCTATTTTTTTTATAAAAACAGTTTCGCTTTTTTTCTTATGAGCGAAAAGGAAAAAACGAGATTTGACAAACGCTAGTCCTCTATGAGGCGCTTCGGCTAGTGCACCCTATGACCTGAACGCGTTACGGCGGGTGCTGGCGTCATTGGCGGAGTCGTGACATCTGCTGAGGACGATGCGCATAGGCGAGGCTGTTCCGAGAGAGCTGCCGGCGTGGATAGGGGCTGCGGAGGATCATTGAAAGCTTCCTGTGTCCTTTCGAAGTAGGCAGGTTTCAGACGATCGATGCTAACCATGTCCCGAATTCCTTGGCGCTCGAGCACGTAGAAACGATCTTACTGTTGAAGTACTCTGGAAGGACCTTCGTAAGGTCGCTCGAGCGAGCGTCGTAAACCATCTGCGCGAACGAACACATGTGTGCAGTCGTGGAGGTCTTTGGGAACAAACACCCTGCGGCTTTGTTCTCGTGTGTCCGTGACACGGAAGCGGCGCATGTGCGAAGCGAGCTGTTTGGCGTAAGATGCATCATATTGAAGGACGTCGGTGGCGAATGAGAATCGCCAGAAAGACGCAGTGGTTGGCCGTACAGGAGGTCGACGCTGGAAACGTGAATGTCGGCTTTAAGAGCGGCGCGGATGCCCAGTAAAACCATTGGCAGGGTTTCTGTCCAACGAATTGCATCGACCGCGAAGAGGGCTGCTTTCAGTTGTCGGTGGAAGCGTTCGACCATACCGTTTTAAGCCGGGTGGTATGCCGTAGTCCGCGTGCGATGACATCCAAGCGCGCTCAGTGTTTCCGCAAAGGAACCGCTCTCAAATTGAGGGCTACGGTCGGTCGTAACCGTGGCCGGGCAACCACGAGATGCCACCCAACGCTCAACGAATGCGCGTTCTACAGTCTCTGAACGGACGTCGGTTATGGGGACGGCTTCTGGCCACCGCGTGAAACGATTTACCTTGGTCAAAAGATGTCATTCCATCGAAAGGTGGCAGAGGACCTACAATGTCGATGTGGAGATGAGCAAGTCGAGATGTAATTGAAGGGAATCGGCTAATCGGGGCTGACACGTGGCGGTGAACCTTAGCCTGTTGACAGGCCAAGCAAGATCATGCCCATGTGCAGAGATCCATTTGCATACCGGGCCAGACGTACCTATCGGAAATGAGCTTGGCCGTGGCCCGGATGCCAAGATGGGCGATGTTGTGTAGCGTGTCGAACATGCGTCGTCGGAAGAGAATAGGAACTACTGGACGTTGATGTCCAGTAAATTTATCGCAAAGGATAGTGTCTGCAGGCGCTGGCAAAGGTTGATCAGTCAGCCGCAGAGCTGATTGTGGCAGGAGGCGCCAAAATCATTTTCCGAAAGTTGTGCGTTGACCATAGCGTTTAAGTCGATTGAGTCGTGACTAACTAGTGGCGACACCTTAGATAAAGCGTCGGCCGCAACGTTATCGCTGCCAGGAACTTGGCGTACATCAGACATAAACTGAGATACGAAGTCAAAATGTCGAATTTCGCGGGGCGAATGTCTTTCGGACCTACTGCGGAACGCAAAAACCAACGGTTTGTGGTCGGTGAAAATCACAAACTGGTTTCCATCGAGAACATATCGAAAGTGACGAACTGCTGAATAGGTTGTTAACAATTCACGGCTGACTGCAGTATACCTTGTTTCAGCTGGAAGTAAACGTCTGGAAAAAAACGAGCGGCTTCCAGATTTCATAGACGAAGTGTTGAGGTACGGCGCCGACTGCGGTGTCTGACGCGTCAACAGCTACACTTATTCCCGCTGCTGGGTTGAAATAGTGCAACATAACGGCGGTGGCTAATGCGTCCTTAATTCTATCGAACGGTTTGATGGCTGTCACTGATAACTCTACGACTCCGTTGACACGGCCGCGGAGTAAATCGGTTGAAGGCAGCATAAGCCGAGTGGGATATGGAATAAACTGCCTATAGTAGTTGACCATCCCGTCAAATCGACGAATAGCAGCGAGGGTGCAAGGACGGGAAATATCGCGGATTACTCTTACCTTATTGGTTAACGGTCGAATACCGTGGTGGTCAACGTGGTGCCCTAAATCTCTATTGCCGGCTGGCCAAAAGCACAATTTTCCACATCAATCGTTCTGCCAAAAGTTGCTAATCCGTCAAAGAGCTGTTGTAGATGACTCTGGTGTTCTTCTTCAGAAGCGCTTGCAACTAATAGGTCGTCGATGTAAGGGTGAATGAAGTCCAGACCCCGTGTGACGTCATCGATGAAACGTTGAAACGTCTGTGCAACGTTTCGCAAACCAAAGGCACACGTAGAAATTCGAATAAACCTAATGGTGTGATGACGGCTGCCCTGACGACATTCTCGTTCGCAATCGGGATCTGGTGGTATGCGCGCACCAAGTCAATTTTCGAGGAAACACGAATACCATGAAGGCTGGCTGTGATGTCCTGTATGTGCGGAGTCGGGTATCTGTCGTGTACTGTGGCGTTGTTGTCGGCATCGTCGGGCTCTCTTGCCAAATTGCTGGTGATACCAGCAGTGATCCGGATTAGTGTTCGGTGGCGCCTAACGAGAATCACGTGACCCTGCGTGGCTACTGTGTCGTCGAATGGGGGTAGTCGAACGTGATCTCGAACGCTGCGTCGTTAAGGCCTGAAGTTGTTTAGTTAGGGTGGCAACTTGAGCAGTTAAAGTTGCAATTGCGCCCTGACTATTCGAATCGAGCTGGGAAACAGAGGTGCCGTATGTTCCCCTATCCGGTCGGCGACATCAGCCAAGGTTGACAAGGTTGCTGATGGGTTTACGCTAAGAATGTCTTGTATATCCTTAGGCAAACGCTGTAGCCATATCTCCCTAAGTACAGCCTCTTCTATGTGTGTTGTGCCAGCTAACCGCTGCATGTGGCGAAGGAGCTGCGATGGTTTACGGTCACCGAGCTCGATCGCACTCAGGGGCTTAGAAATACGTTGACGATCGGACAGGCCAACGCGCTTAATTACGGCCGCTTTAAGTTGCTCGTAGAACTTCGTGGAGTCCGGTAACTTCAGAACATCGTCCACCTCGTCAATGACGTAAGATGACCGTGCCGCAACTACGTGATGAAAACGCGTTAGCTCTGAACCGATCTGTCGTGGTGAAAACGTGGTTTCAAACTGAGCAAACCACGATTTAGGATTGTTCTCTCTAAAGGGTGCAAACGGTACGGCTAATGCACTGACCGAAGCGTCTGACAAAACGTATGGTTGGGCCTCCATTAAAGCGGGCTGGATAATAAGTCGAATTTATTTCATAAAAAACAATATGTAGAACGTGTCAGAGAAATAGCAACTCACAGTTATGAAAAAGATATGCCTGTGAAAAGCAAAAATTATTCGAACATGCTCACCAGTTTAGTGCTTGCCGCACTAAGTCGCTTTTTCCCCAGGTACGTAATTATCAGACGCGAAAAGCAAAAGACCGTCGAGGAGAGAGATCAAATCTTTATTCGACGAAATGTACATGTGGTCTTCGATAGCGCTATAAAAGGCACCGACACGCGAAATAGCTGGAGAGGCTAGAGACCGGCCGTCGACGAGCGAGTAAACCGGAAGAGGTTGACCTGCATGTTCTACGGGTTCGCGCCACTGCCACATGACATGCAGACAAACAATCGGACAAGATATATCATGCGAGCTTTCTTAATAGCCTAGGGCAATATGCAACTATGAGTATTGGAACTATTTTACACACCATACCCCATGCAGTCCAGTGCAATCTCCAGGCTGCTACATCCTTGCGGTAAACGTTGATGTCCTATAATCAGTTATTCTGGCTTAATTCAATAGGCACAATTCTATGCATAAACGTTGCGGTCCTCTACAAATGGGTAAGATCGATTATTAATCCATTTTCCTTCATCAATTATTTTCCCGGTTGACTGAAGCAAATTATTGAATCCGAAGCCTTTTTATTCCGGTGAACTGTTTCGAATTTTTGAAGTTTACTTGATTTTTTTCGTTCATATATATATATATAAGTAAATATTCGTTGGTCCTTTTAGTATATATTTATTAAGTTCGGCCTTATTTCGCAATGGACGCAGAACCGAAGCCGACAGTCGGAGCAGTCACAATTACTGTTCCACAGTTCCTAGATATGGAACCCGTTTTGTGATTTATGTACTTAGAGACGGATTTCCACAATCAGCGCGTTCCAGCAAATCAGGCTAAATTTAACCGACTCCTGGCCAGGCTCCCAAGGATGTCACGATGCACGTGCGTGACCTCCTGCTGAATTTACCCGCCGAACATAGATATGAAGCCCTTAAGCAAGCCGTTATCAAACGGGTCACACCGTCTGATAGATCTCGGCCACAACCGTTCTTTAGAGATCTGCAACTGGAAGATAAGCGTCTGTCTGACCTGTTGCTTCAAATGCAACAGTTGCTGAGCCCCTATTCCATGAATGAGACACTCCTCAATGAGTTACACTAATAATAATAATAATACTAATACTAATAATAATAATAATAATGGTGTATTTCTTGACGCGTTTGTGAGAAACACACTCGGGAGAGCATGATCAACGCAATGATTTTTAGCATCCACATGATTGAACACCAAATTTAAAAATTGTACAACGATTCAGCTATGTGAGGAGAGCAACAAAACAGACAAAACCAGATATTATATGAAGAGAAAATTCAAGTCTAGGCAGGAAACTTCGAGCTTCATTGTTCTGAGGAGATAGTGGGCGAGGTCTACACAGTTCGATAAAATAATTGTTTTGTTACATCAATTTGGACTCTACACTCCATCACGCTACTTCGCTTTTAGCCTCAAACTCGATTTATTTCTTCGCAAAGCAATTTTTTATATCGGCACTTCTTTTTTCACCCTGGCAGGGTCGCCATAATGTAACATGCAGGCCAGCCGATTCTACTCTGGATGCCCGTGACTTCGCGGACCAACCTTCGGGCAACGTGGACGCACCAGGGAATAGCGCTCTTCCGAAGTAAGGGTTCGAACAACAGTTCTGAGAAGAGAAACAATACGAACAAGCATGAGCCGAAGGCCCAGTAAGCCATGCACACGACTTACACAAACGAAAGCTAAAACGGCACCGACAACACAGAAGCACGCCCCATTACACAAGTCAAATTCAATCCGTGCGCGCTCGCTGGTTTTAGTTGCGCGTTACGCTCCACAGGGTGATCGCTGACCTGATGCTCATGGTCGTGCCAAAAAACGGTGGTTGGAGGATGGAGAGAATGAATTGGCGAAGAATTTGACCATTATTCCATGTAGATAGTTCCAGAAAAAGTGCAGAAAACTTTTCATGGTGTGGGCGAGGTGGGAACGCATGGACTTCTCGACCGGACGTCATTCTTCGCTCACACACACATGCTATCAACAAGTATGGGGTAAGAGTGTGCCAGGATGTTTGGGTTGTTACTAACGGGCATGTATATTGACACCTATACGTGTTGACTCTAGACATGTTATCGTGTTCGCTGGCAAGTCTGAAAGTACAAGATCTATCCTGAAATTGGTAGTTCTGATCGGTTCGAGAGGTGCGTGACTTAACATCACGCAAAATAGGGGGGTTTCCGTCAGATGTTATTAGGTCCGTTTTCGAAGATAACGTCCTCAGACAAGTAGAGCTTGAAAATGGACATGGCGTTCGTCATTGTTAGGAAAGTTTCAGAGTTTCCTTTGAATTGGTGTATCTTCTTCTGGACCTAATTGCATACGGGAGTTTGTTCCAAATGTAGGAATATTTTACTAGGAAAAAATTTGAACGCAGTTTTTTCCGAGATTCAAGAGCTGCCGAAGTGAAGTCCTTGTTTCTGAGGTTATACTTCGGCCTGTGTTGTAACCTAATCGCGAAGCTGACGATGAATTTATTGCCATAGACCAAACTATACATGAGTGAAAGGTTGAGCTTGAGTCGCCGTAACCAGAGAGGTTCGAGTACAAGCGTCCGGCAGCGTTCTGTGTAGCTCGTAGAAGATGGATAACCCATTAAGCTTTTCATGAATGCACGCTGGAGGCTCTACAGCGTTAGCCGATCAGTTATGGATGTAACGCCTTCCGGTTAACACGCAAGCTATTCTCACAGCGGCCAAGTCCCCGACCTTGTTGGACGCAGCACAACTCGCTGATGAGATTCGGGACCGTTTTTGCACAGTCTCCTCTGTCTCCATTACAGCGGTGACGAATCGTACTGAAAAGGTTCCCGAGACCCCAAACTTTTCAGCTCCACATCTTTCATCTCGTCCGCCACCTGATGATTGGCGCACGGTTTGGGCGGAGAGAGCAGCTCTTCGGCGAGATTTCGCCAGCCTTAAGACGCGATCCCCTTCGCGTCGACGTCGGAGTAAGTCTCCGCGTAAATCTCAGGCATCTGGCGAATTGTGCTGGTACCACAACAAGTTCGGCAACCGGGCGAAGCGTTGCGTCGCTCCTTGTAGATACTTCAGCCAGGAAAACTCTCAAGCCGGCCCGTAATGGCCACAAACGCGGCCGGCACCATCCCTAACAGTCGCATCTTCCATATTAAGGATTGAAGCACGGGAATCACGTTCATGGTGGATACCGGGGCGGAAGTCAGCGTGATTCCTCCACGATCCGGCGAGGCGACTCCCTCTTCCTTACCCATGATTATTGCCGCTGACGGCACACCCATTCCCACCTACGGTCAACGCTCAATCACGCTCGACCTTGGTCTCCGGCGAACATTTCCCCCGGTTATCGCAGTTGCAGCCGTACCCTTCGCTATTTTGGGAATCGATATTCTTCAGCATTTCGACCTCGTGGTTGATACGCGAAGACGGAATCTGATCGATTCCTATACAAAGCATAGCGTCAACGGCATCCAAGCACACACAGAGGACATCAGTCCTATTATCCTTCAGCCTGAGACTCCCAAACCTTACGCGTCTTCATTTTTGGATTTTCCACAACTCATTCGGTTCACTAACGAATCACTCCTAGTCAGTTCTACTTGCACGCACCATATTAGGATGAAAGGTACACCGGTGTCGTGTAGGCCAAGACGTCTGGCTCCGGACAAACTTAAAATAACTGGGGTGGAGTTTGAACACATGCTCGAACTAGGAATAATCCGTCCTTCTAAAAGTCCATGGGCTTTCCCACTCCATATGGTTCCCAAGAAGTCAGATGTTTGGCGCCCTTATGGCGATTACCGTGGCCTCGACAAGGTCACAGTCCCTGATAGGTATCCTATCCTTCACATCCAGGAGTTGACAGCCTGTCTTTCTTGCAAAACTTTGTTCAGTAAGATTGATCTGGTCCGCGCTCACCATCAGATCCCAGTAGAGGAGGAGGATACCCCAAAACGGCCGTCATCACGCCTTTTGGTCTGTTTGAATTCGTTGGAATGCCATTTGGTCATACAAACGTTGCACAAACTTCCCAGCGTTTCATCCACGAAGTACGCAGAGGCCTGGATTTCGTCTACCCCTACTTAGACGACATATTGTTGGCCAGTTCTTCCGAAGAAGAACATGTGCATCATCTACGTTCCTTGTTTGCCAGGTTAGCCCAACACGGGGTAACCGTCAAACCAGCTAAATGCGAAATGGGAAAGGATAGCATAGAACTCTTAGGCCACATTATCTCACCTTATGGCATTTAAGTTTTACCAGCAAAGTTAAGTGCTGTCATTGATTTTACTGAGCTGGCTTCTTTCAAACAATTTCGACGTTTCGCCGGCCTAGTAGATTACTATCGTCGGTTCATTCCTCATTGTGCGCAATTTCTGCAGTCTCTCACGGACTTGCTCCGAAGCGGTACGCTCAAATTCAATTTTACGGACGCGGCGCGCACGGGTTTCGTCGAGCTTAAATAGACTATATCCAACGTTACTCTCTTAGCCCCTGAATGCACTCAAGCGCTGATTTCTGTCTTCATTGAAGCCTCAGGTGTAGAGGTTGGAGCCGTATTAGAACAGCTCGCCATCGACCAGTGGCAACCCCTAGGTTCCATCTCTAAACGCTTGTTACTGACCGAATCCCGGTATAGCACGTTTGGAAGAGAATTGCTTGCTATATACCTGGGTATACGCCATTTCCGTCATGTATTGGAAGGTCGCCTCTTCACTGTGTTTACTGATCACGAGCCCTTGGTGTGTGCACTGGGATCTCCATCAGACAGGTACTCACCCAGGGAGATCAGACACCTGGACTATGTTTCGCAGTTTACCTGCGACATACGGCATGTTTCAGGTGCCCTCAACCCTGTTGCCGACGCTCTCTCACGCGTCCACGCCACCCTAGTCACACCTGCTTCCGTTGACCTTAGCGACCTAGCTGCAGCCCAGGCGCGAGAGCCTGATTTTCAAGCTTCCTTGCAACGCTACTCCTTAAAGCTGCGCACCATTCCGCTGCCTAATGCAGATGGAACTATTCTTTGCGATATGACTACAGGTATTCCAAGACCTGTAGTGCCACTAGCATACAGGCGTGCTATCTTCAACCAGCTTCATAATCTCTCGCACCCTGGTATTCGAGCTACAGTTAAGCTAGTAACGGATCGGTTTGTTTGGCCTAAAGTCAGCTCGGACGTTCGTAGTTGGGCACGCGCTTGCCTGCAATGCCAACGTTCCAAGGTGCATAAGCACACACGAAGCCCAATTTCTTCATTCGGTCTCCCAGATGCCAGGTTTTCGCACATTCACTTGGATTTAGTTGGACCCCTGCCACCTTCACGTGGCTACGTCTACATCCTAACCTGTGTTGACCGATTTTCAAGATGGCCGGATGCCATCCCACTTAGGAATTGCTCCTCCGAGGCTGTCGTGAACGCCTTCTTGGAACGTTGGGTGGCCAATTACGGATGCCCTACAACCATTACGACGGACCGCGGTTCGCATTTCGAATGCTCAACATTCGAAGCTATGACGAACTTTCTTGGATGCCGGCACATTCGCACCACGGCATACCATCCGTCCTCGAATGGTTTAGTGGAACGTTTCCATAGGCAGCTTAAAGCTTCACTTTGTGCCACCACTAGTCAGGTATGGAGCGAAGTACTCCCTTTAGTACTTTTAGGTATCAGAAACACGCTGAAGGCCGACCTCCAAAGCACACCAGCAGAACTTCTTTATGGCTGTACGCTGCGTTTGCCCGGTGAATTTGTTTCACCCCCTCCTCCAACTTCTTCCCTTCCTTCGAACTTTGCTTCGACACTGTCGCAATACATGCGACAAATTCAGCCCACACCTCCTCGTGAACAGAACAGGCCAGTGCACATGCACAAGGATTTGGCCACTTGTTCACATGTACTCGTCCGTTGCGACGAAGTACGCAAGCCACTGCAGCCTCCTTACTCGGGCCCCTTCAAGGTGCTTCGGCGAACACCCAAGCACTTCACAATCGATCGTAATGGTCGTTGCGACACCGTCTCCATCGATCGCCTTAAGGTCGCGTATGTAGATGACGATATCACCCGAGTCCTTTCGCAGCCATCCGTGGCAACGCCCACCCCCACACCGCCCTCTTCACCAGTTGCCTCCACGCCACCTGCCCCACGTCAAACGCGATCAGGACGTCACGTCCACTTCCCAGCCCGTTTTGTAGACATTGTTTATTATACATAGTATTTTTTTTCCTCCAGTAACCTTCTCATTTCAGAGATAAAGAAGCAAAAAATCGCAAATCAAAAAACGACAAAAGAAAACATTTTGTAGAGCAATACTTGACGTGCACCAAACACTAGAAGGTTACATGGTGAGCCTGTACATAATTTTTGCTCGCCAGATACTTATTTTCTTTCTATATTACAGGTGACGCGCAGAGCACGGTGGGGGGAGAGCACACTCCCGTCTGTCGTTGCAGCAGTGGGGAAAGCCTACCTCCCATCTTTTTCTCCTCGAGTTTTGGTGGGTTGGGTAGCCCGCTCCGACAGCACCACCTTAGGGACGCATGGACAATTCCGGATATTGCAAGCAGACCGACCCCTCTTCACCGTTACCAACCTTCTTCAACGTGACATACGTAGCTGTTCTTTAATACGCTGGTACCCCACTAAACCCGCGGTAACTTCGATGTCACTAGCTCTATTTTCTTTTGCTACCTACCGTCCAGTTTATCTCAGTTGGTCATCGAAATTTACAAGCCCTCACACCGCCTGAGGGTCCAGTCCCATTGTGACGGTTGTTGATTTAACAGCACCTACTTAACAACTGAATGAGGATGACTATTTGTGACTGACAGAAAGAAATTGAATTTTCTGCCTGCCCACAAAATGATACACACTGTATAAGAGCGAATCGCTTCCAGAATCTTCTTTCTTAGAAACTGTCGTTGTTCGCGTAACGCACTCAGACAAAATGCTCTGTTCGTGAAGTACTGTCTCAGGAATTGCTTTTTTTTTCTCTTCCTATTTCTGTCATTGCGTTCCCGTCACAAAATCTCAGAAAGTTACTTAGCTGAGGGTGCAAATGTTTTCCTCTTCTATTGAAACGGCTTCGGTTATCAACATAAATTTATGTAGTTCTGCTCGGAAACTTTTGAAGAAAATGGGCACAAAATATTCCAGTAAGGTCAGCGGGGTTTAACGCACTTTGCCATAATCATGATTTCGGCAGTTTGTGAACAATTCCGTCTATGGCCATGAATTTGAACCCACACAAGTGGATAAACAGATGCTTCACTCTGCAGTGTGCAACAAAAATTGTTACCACGAGCTCACTAACCAGTAGATGCTGTTCTGCTGAGTGGTGTTATGACTCCCCCCAAACACAGTGCACGATGTTCAACGTCTGAGCATTGCCGGAAGTCCACGAAAAATGAGCGACCTGAACAGAGACCCTGAGATTGTTGTCGGCAGCTTTAGAGTGACAGACATCCACCGTTTGACGCTTGAATCGGTTGCCTATTCCCTATAATAACAACCTGTAGAATTAATATAGAAGGGACTTGCCACGCCCTTCGCCTAGCCGGTTTTAAGGCAACAGAACCAAGGCTGGTGTTCGGATATGACTTAGTCAGTGAAACTCCTAAAACCCGTCAGGTTCACAATGAATTTCACTACCCCACTGAGTCAGTGCTACTATCTTATCCTCTTTCATCTAAACAGTGTTGGCGATGGTGTTAGAGGACTGTCATTGTAAATATCTGCCAATTGTTTGGATGTCAACGCAAGGTTTACGTCTCCACCTTTTATTTTACAGCGTCAATGTTAACCATACAGTATAGATATAGGATAATACTACAGAAACCATCTCATATATTGCAGAAGGATATAAGAACGCGAAAAAATGACAGTGGGATACGTGAAAGTATTAGCACACACGGAAAAAGGTATAGCGCTTCATTTTAAGTAAACCAGACGAAAAAGTCCGGCTCAATAGTGACAGACACGTTCACACGTGAATGATATACAACTTATGACAATCAAAGTTTTCAATTACTCAGTGACAGCTTGAAGCTGGGTTGATTGTCAGGATTTGACAAACATATCGACATGTTTGTATCCGGTGGTTGGGAACGAAAGCACATGATGGTTGATCCAGTGCTGACAACAAA